>PQXP01000003.1:155724-218786 GCA_002973495.1 Apiotrichum akiyoshidainum
AYAGASWGACRGGACCAGAATAGAGGGCATGAACCTCCACCCACCACCCACCACCCCCTTCCTGATCGATCACCTTGTACTTGTCCTTGTCCGCGTCGCTCTCTCTCTCTCTCACTCACCATCTACGCACACCCCCCACCACCAATGCAGGGTGCAATACCAGGAAGGCCAAACCGGCCTCTGGTCGTTCGCTGCGGATACGATGGCACTACTCGCCGTGTCCAGTTCCCATCAGCGGCGACGTGCCGTGTAGAGTCGCTGCGGTCACGGGTGAGTCGTCGCTGCGCAGCCGGACAGCATTGAATGCCGTCGGCGCTGTTAGCCCCCGTGCAGACGATTAGTGTCACTTGATGTGGAAAGCTAACGTCCATAGGTGGAGGAGTGCTTCTCGCTCTCCGCATGGTCCTTCTTCCTGACGTACACCGACGACGACGGCGAGGAGTTTAGCATCAAGTCGGAGGCGGATCTTTCAGAGGCCATCTCCTACTTTGTGTCGGGCGACGACGACCACGCGACGCTCAATTCCGACAATGGTTCGCGGACGTTTGGCATGCCTGCACCAAAGATCACGATGCGCGTCGATGTCGTGGTCGAGTACGACGGGCCGAGTCTGAGCGACACGTCCAGCATAGCAAGTTTCCCGTCCGAGGGCAGCTGGAACTCGCAGGGCAGCCGGCTGAGCTACGACGATGGCCGGCCGACGTCGCGGTCGACCTACTCGCGCCGCCGGAGCGATGCGCGGAGCATCGAGTCGCGACTGACGGATCTCGACATTGGCAGCGACGCGTCGTCGTCGCTGCATGCCTCGTCGAACGCGCCGTCTGCCGCCAGCGGCCAGCTGCGCCCGCGCATCTTTGCCAGCAGCGGAATACTCTCCCACCGCCTTCTCCGGCCCGACCGCACATATGCTACTGTACCCGAGATACCAGTCCAGGAGCAATACGACGGCCCGCCCTCGCTACTCACAAATTCAGAGCTCGGATCCAGATGGCTCCGCGAGCAGAGCCAGCTCGCCAGCCGCCTCCCCCGAGTTCGCACCAACCGTCAGTACGACTCGGACGGCAGCCTCAGCGACGAAGAGAGTCTCGGCGATATCGCCCTCGTGCGCGACGCGCGTGGACGTGAGTTACGAGACCCATTCCGGATAGCTGACATCAGGATACTACTACTCGTACCAAACCGAGACGTCCTCCATCTGGTCGCGGTCGGATGGCGACTTTGACGCTGCGTCCCTTGCCGGTCCGAGCCACCGACTGTCGGTCGGCTCCACACCACACGCACGCGGCTCGCCGCCTGAAGCGCACCTCCCGCACGAAGAGGTCGCGCGTGCACCAGAGCCCACCAACCCGATTCTCGCGCCAGACTGCTCCGCGTGCGGCATCCGCCTCGAGTACATGCGCTACGTGTGCATGACGTGCGGTGAAGGCGACATGTGGACTGTGAATGCGGTCGGCAAGGCGCCGTTTGTGCCTCCGCGGGTGCCGAGCGAGCTGTCCGACGACGAGAGCTCGGACGGAACGGCGAGCTGGCAGCGCGCGAGGAGCCAGTCGAGCAGCACGAGCCGGACGAGCGGGAGCGGGACGACGGGGTCGCAGACCGTGTACAACATCCAGCGCTCGCGGAGCGGCAGCCTGTCGACCAATGCGTCCAGGACGTCACTGGCCGTCACGAACGGGAGCGCCGCGTCGCCGTCGAGCCCGAGCTTTTTGCTGTCCGCCGACGCAGACTTTGACCATGCTGCAAGCCACAGGAACCACGCGCCGCGCGGATACGAGCTGTGTCCTGGCTGCATCGAAGTGCACGGCATCGCGCACGCCAAGGCTGCCGCGAAAGCCGCAAAGGCCGAGCGGACCACCGACACCTCGAGCCGCCGCAAGCGGTCGCGCACGCTGCGGCACACGTTCCGCGAGAAGATCTGGGGCGTCGAGGGCTGGATAGATGTTGGTGAGTTGGTGGGTGCTGAAAAAGCTGACAGCAGACTACTCGGAAGACGCAGAGTGCACCATCTGCCGCAGCGTGCTCTTCCACAACCGCTTCAAATGTGGGTTATCGGGCTTGTCGTAGCTAACCCTCAGGCGTGTCGTGCCCAAAGTTTGAGCTCTGCCGATCATGTAAGCTGGGGAGTGTTCTGTGCTGACAGCAGGTTATCAAAAGGTCGAGGAGATACACCCCGTGCACGTGTTCCTGTCGCTGCCGGACAAGCCGCTCCCGCAGCTTCTCGCGCCCGTACCGTCGGTCGCCGGCAGCAGGGTCGAGACGCGGCCTGTCCGGCATCCCGGCGCGTTCTGCCACAAGTGAGCTCGGATGCATTCGAATTCAGCTGACAACAGTTGTCTGCAGGATATCGTCGGCCCGCGCTTCCACTGCGCCGTCTGCCCGTCCTGGGACCTGTGCATCCAGTGCGAGGGCCTGGGTGCGCCTGGCGACGGACAGCACACGCCGGACCACATCATGATGAAGGTGAGCTACGGGCCGTCCGTCAAAGCTAACGCCAGATCCCAATTCCCCTCGCCACAGCCGAAGTGGAGGCCGTGTCGCGACGCGCGCGTGACCGGTGGTTCCAGCAGGACTCGTCGACGGTCGCCGCCGCCGCGAGCCAGTCGTCGCGGTCGAGCTCGCCGACGGCCGATACCGAGACGGTGTATGCACCGGGCGGCGCCAGCCGCGGCACGCCGTCTGTGCACTCGTCCGCGACGGCAACGACGCGCACCACGGTGCTCACGGTCCGCGACGACCTGGACCATAACGCGCGATGCGCCAACTGCAACGAGTGGATCATGGGCCGGCGGTACCAGTGTGCCAACTGCCCGAGCTCGCCCGAGCCGTACAACCTGTGCTCGATCTGCGAGCTGCGCTCCTACCGCATCCACGACGCGCGCCATGTGTTTTTCAAGTTTGACCGCCCCGTGCACGTGCCCTTACAGAGCCCCTTGCCGCTGCTGCCGCTGCTGTACCGCAACAAGGTCGGCCAGGTGCCGGCGACCGCGGTGCTGAATCCCCGCGACCCTACCGCGTACCTCAAGCACGTCCTCCACCGCGACACGCTCTGCGATATCCACAGCGACCAGATCCGGGGCATCTGGCTGCGCTGCGCGCACTGTGCCGCCGGCTTTGACATCTGCCAGGACGCGGAGCAGATTGCCGACCACGACGCCACGCACGGTACGTACCCAGGCGAGCAGTGGAGTCAAGAGGTGCTGACGGCAGTGTTTGTCGTGTTCAAGGCGCGCGTCGACATGAGCGTGTTCCGCCGGCTGGCGGATCTCGCGGCGACGCACTCGAGGGCGCTGTTGCAGCAGCAGGTGTATCTGCACTAGTCGAGGGCAGCGGAGGTTGTATATGCGGCAGCACGACATGACATGTACGGTATTGGCGATACACTGACACTATGGAAGGGGCGGTGGCACTACTAGCGGAAAGTGGACTGAACAGGAAACTGGAACTGATCTGGAACTGGAACTGGAACTGAACTGGAATGCTGACCGTACGATGGCGATGGCAGTGACGGCAGGAGGATGGGAAGGTGGCAGCGACGGACTGAGGACGCGACGAGACCTCGCGGAACCATGGAGCTATCGCGGACAACTCACCGCGCGCGCGCGCCGCTCACTTTGCGCGCGACACCTGCGCGCGCATCATCTTGACGCGCCAGCGCAGCTCGGGGTCGACAAGGTGCGGCGTGTGGCGGTCCGCGTCCGCGACGATGGCGGCCACGAGGCGGAGGAAGGCGTCGAGGGCACCCATGAGGCGGGCCACTGTAGGCTGCTGCTGCGGCGGCGGCGTGCTTGCGCCCGAGGCAGTGGTGCTGGGAGTGGTCGGGGTGGTGCTGGGGGTGGTCGGAGTGGTAGTGCCGCTGGGAGTGGTGGAGGCCGGGCCACTGCTGCTGCCGCCGCTGTTGCTGCTGCCGCCGCTGTTGGTGCTGCCGCCGCTGCTGTTGCTGTGGCCGCGAACCATGTCCTCGTCGGTGGCCGTGCCCATGCCGTTGGCGGGGCAGTCGGCGGATGCCTCGAGGTCGCCGACGTCAGCGCATTCCGCGGCCTTCATGACGGCCGCAAAGCAGTGGTGCAGCGTCTCGAGGTCCGTGAGCAGGTCGCGGGGAACGCGGTACTCGCGGCGGCGCTCGCGGAAGCGCGGCAGGCCCAGGGCGAGCGGGTGCGCGTTGAGCTGGCGCTGCTGCTGCGGCGGCGGGTACTGGTTCTGTTCCTCAAGCTGGAGCTGACCGTGGTACTGGTGCTTGTGCTGGCTGAGTGGGCGGGGCGGCTGGCCGTAAGGCTGCAGCTGCGGCTGTGGCGGATAGCAGCAGGGAGGCGAGCCGCCTGGACCCTCCTGCGCCTGCACTGCCTGTGAGGGGATTGGAGGTAGAGGGTGGTTCAGCGGCTGGGGTACGGCAGGCAGGGCGGCTGCGGCGGGCGGGCACGGCGCCGCGGCAGGCTGGAGCTGGAGCGGCGCCTCGGGCGTCGTCGGCGGTATCTCCTGCGGGTAGTGGTGCGCCAGGTGGGTGGGGATCGGCGCGCGGGCGCGCGGTTCGGCGAGGAGCTGGTCGCGGGGAGGGGGCGACTTGGCTGTGCCGTTTCCGTGTGCGGAGACCTGGGGTTGGTGCTGGATGTTCGCAGGAGGGTGTTGCGGCTGAGACGGGCTGTTGGGCGCGGGCTTGGCGGCGAGATAGGCTTGTTGCGCGCGGTTCCGCGAGTCGCGCTCGTTTGCACCCTCCTGGGTCTGCGCACGCGCGAGGTCTTGCGGCCGATGAGCAGCGACGGCCTGCGGGTTGTCCTCCCCGATGGCGGGCCTGGCGTGAACGGCGGGGGCGGGGGAGGTCGGCAGCGAGCCGTGACCCGGGTCCCTCTCAGTGTGCTGCCAGCGCGGCTTGAACCAGTTGGAAGAGTGAGTCTTGGACTTTACCGAGCGGCGCAGTGGTTCGACGTTGCATGTCGCTCCGTGAGAGTGCATGTCCTCGGTAAACGTCTGGACAGCTAGGCTCGCCTGCGGCCCGAGGACCCTGCCGTTGTCCTCCCCGTTCTCGCGCTCCTTTGCCTCTTGACGAGCCTTGAATCTACGCTCCGCATTCTCGGCGGCTTCCAGCGCAAGGAGCTTGCTGGTGCGCGCCTCATCCTCGCTCTCGCGTGGCGGGAGTGGAGGACGGATGTGGTCCTGGTGGTTTGCAAGCTTGTTGGAGAGATGCTGCTGGAGGTGGGCCTGGACGTGCTGGGCAGGCTGACGCTGATGCTGGGCGTGGTATGGCTCATGCGCCTGCTGGAGCTGCTGGAGCTGCTGGAGGAGATGATGGAGCTGCTGGAACTCGAGGTTCTGTTGCATCGTCTGCGGCCGGAAGCTCTGGCGTTCGGCACGGAGGCGAGCGAGGACGAGCAGGGACGTGTTCTTGTTCAGCGCCATGATGCCCGTCAGCGTAAGGGGAGCTTTCGAGAACGGGCGGCGGTTGCTGGACGGGGTACCGGGCGTGCCGGGACCTCCGGGCTGGCGCTGCAGACCCGGACGGTGGTGCTTTGACGCCGAGGATGACATTGTGGTGGAGGAAGGATAGGGCGGATGCCTTGGACGGAGCTGAGGTCAGTTGTGAAAACGCGATCCGCCTCAACTTACGAGGTAATATCTCCTGCGAGAGAGAGAATACAAGGGAGAGGAGAAGGGTGCCGGCGAGAAGTTTAGGAGGCTGAGGAAGGGGAATGGGGAGGTGGTGATGGAGGAGACAGCACTGCGCCAATTAGTACAGTGGTGTGGCGAAGAGCTGAGAGGCAATGTCAGTGGAGTAGAAATGGTCAGCAGGGAATGAATGATTGGGAGTAAACAAGTAAACACTGAGAGAAAAGAAGCAAGGAAACGGGGGACGGACGACGGACATGGCGGGGCGGCGGTGATTGCCACTTGACTGCACCGACAAGGAACCACCAAATCCCATTTTCCATTCCGGTCAGCCACACATTGCCGTGCCACCCCTCTGTCTGCCTACATTCTGCAGCCAGCGAGCTTGTCCCTGTCAGTCCATGCAGGGCCTTTGGCTATCGTGAGTGATTTCTATATGCTCTGTCTCAGTCTCAGCGAGTCGGTGACTCATCCGACACAGCCTCATCCGCTGCCGCCACATTGTTCTCTGCGGTCCACCACCAGCCTCCCCAAAGCCGAACCGAACGGACAAAAAGGGTGAGCTACAACATCCTCACGAAGGCCGTAGCTCGATGCGTTCTCCCAAGCCTGAGTCGAACAGGCGACCGACGGATTCCTGAAGGAAGTTGTTGTAGAATACCCATTACAGTCCGGCGCTCTACCAACTGAGCTATTGAGAGGCACATTTCCAAGTATGGGAGTGCGCGACCCACCAGCCCGGCGTCCCCCCCCCCCCCCCCCCCCCTCCGCCACCGTCCGCCCGCCACAGGCACCAGCTCGTCAGCGCCGTCTAATTGTGGATCTCGTGGGGTCGTGGGGTCGCCCATGCTGCCAAGACAAGGCGCACATGGACAGCGCAGCGGCTGCATGGACATGGGCATGATTCACATAGGGTCAGTGCGCGAGAACAATAGAGCAGCGTTGCAGCAATGTTGCACAGAAGAACAGTGCGGTGCGGGAAATAGAAGAAGAAATGCATGGCCCGGAGAGCGGGAATGTACGGTACGGAGGTGAAGCTGTTGCGTGGTGGTTCAAGTGTCCGCCCAGCGATTACTGGGATGGTGTCGTGTCGTGGTCGTCGTACAGGTTGATGGCGGGCATCAATGGTCTGGGTGTTAGAGAAGAGAACTGAGCAGCCGGCAGTGCAGGGACACTCACAGTAGTGGCAAGCAGGGTGGTAGTGTACAACGGTAATGGCCTCGAAGCTCGAAGCGTCTATACGACGAGGTCGTGTGATGAGAGCAGAGGGTCGAGGGATTACCGGCGCTTGCGCTCGGCAGAGGCCTTGTACGCGCTGAAGACCGAGGCGACGAGGTCGGCAAAGTGGGGGGAGGGGTGGCCGCCGAGAGGGGCAGAGCCGCGACGGGGGCTCGAGGGGAGCGCGGGGGCGGCGGTGAACTGGGGCTGGGGAGCGGCGGTGATGGCGGGCATGGTGGTTGTGGGTGTGGTGGAGGAGGTTGCGGTAGTGGCAGGAATGGCGGTGGCTGTGGAGCGCTGGTTGTGGAGGTGGTAGGGAGCTGAGGCTTTGAGGCGGCGAGATGTGTGTGCTGATGGGAGAACAAGGGCCAGAACGCCGGGATGTTATATACTCATTCTCGAGGCGATATCTCTCTACTTGCAAGATACCGTGCTTGCCGCCTGCACTTCAGCTGATTGCGAACAATTCACAACAATAAGGCAGAGTCGCTCAACAATAAGGCATACTGCTGACAATAGAACACATTTGGACCCTGACAATAAGGCATACTTGCGCGCATTTGGGCATTGCTCGCGCAAGTGTGCCCAGCGATTTGTCATTGCCCCCACCAGCCCCTGGATTAACGGGCTGCGTCCTATCGATGACCCGCCGATTCGAATCGGGCCACGGCCACACATTGCACTGCCAGGTTTGGGAGGATGTTGTCCAATCACGGCGCTTGCAATGGTCAGCCTCACCAGCCCTGCCAGCCGCTAGAACAACCCGGCGGGATCTGGGCGGGTCGATTGTGGTCCCGAAGGACACCAAGTGCTCACGGGGCTAGAAGGGTTGCTTCCATCATGTGGTCACGAGACTCGCGGCTTTGGGCGGGTGGCAAACAAACTAACTCATGGTCACTTCTTGCCACCCAAACACTGATTCACTGACAGACAAGACGAAATGACCATGCACGTCTGACTGACGGCCAACGCCGAGGGGGCAAAGCACTGTTTACGTGATGCCCACCGCCACTGTGGCATTGGCTGACATGATGCCATCACGCCCACACGCACACACACACACACACTACAACGATCGCTGATCTACTGATCCGCACACACACACAAGCACACACACACTCTCTCGATCACTGCCGAAACGTGAAACAATGCCCCGCCCCCTCCGCCCAGTCCTCCCAGGCGTGTACGCGCCCGTCCTCACATTCTTCCACCCCACCACCGAGGACCTCGACATTGACACGTTCAAACAGCACGTCCTCTACCTCGCACAGGCAGGCGTCGGGCCCGTCGTGTGCGGAAGCATGGGCGAGGCCCCGATGCTCTCCGAGTCTGAGCGCCTGCAGCTCGTCGTTGCGTGAGTTGCGAGTCGGCTGTGCGGGTCCGGGCGTGAGTCGAGACCCGAGACCCACGAGTCGGTGCGGAGCGGTGCGGTGCGGTGCGAGTGCCTGCCGCAAGGCTCCAAGCTCGCGCGAGTCGCGCTCCTGTTGCCCCAATGTCCGTGCGAGTCAATCCCACGCTTATCGGGGATCCTCGCCATCCTTCTTCTGCGCTCGAGCTCCTTGGCGGTGCTCGACTTCGCGCCGCACGGACGCAAACCCGACCGTGTTCCATCCGTACCCGATGGTCCGGCGCGATATCGCCCCGACTGACTGAGCGCTGCCGCTGACAACCGATGCGGACACGGACTGACGCCCAGCGCACGCGAGGTCCTCGACGCCAACAGCCTCGCGCTCCCGCTGATCGTCGGCACAGGCCTGGCGAGCACGCGCGAGACGGTCGCGCTGACGGCCAAGGTTGCAGCCGCGGGCGCGGACGCGGTGCTCGTCATTCCCTCGGGCTACTTTGCGTCCCTCATGACGCGCGCGGCGTGCAAGCGCTTCTTTGCGGACGTCGCCGCCGCCGCGCCGGTCCCCGTCATGATGTACAATTTCCCGGGCGCGGCGGGCGGCGTCGATATGGACAGCGAGCTGCTCGAGGAGATTGCGCGCGAGAGCCCCAACATCTCCGGCGCCAAGCTCACGTACGTCCGGATCAGAGCATCATGCGAGGGCGGACTGACACCACGACAGGTGCTCGCAGATTGGCAAGTTTACGCGCCTCGCAGGCAACTCGTCGCTGCCCGAGTGGGCCGCCGCGCACCCGCGGTCGTTCGACACGGGCGGCGCGCCCCCGCTCGTGCTCCTCACCGGGTGCGTCTTTTCCGGAACTTGTTTGTCTCTGACCCCAGGTTCGCTGACTTTATGGTCGCGGCGCTCGCGGCCAAGGCGCACGGGTCCATTACCGGCTTTGGCAACACGTGTCCGCGGGTGCTCGTCAAGCTGTACGCGCTCGCGAGCAGGGCGGCGGCGAGCGGAGACGCGGCGGACCAGCAGGCTGCGCAGGAGCTTCAGATCCTCGTCGCGAACGCCGACTACCAGGTGCGTGCGCGGATGGGCTGCCGAGAGGCGTCGGCGGTGTCGAGCAGCGCTGTGCATTCGGCAATCTCCGCGCCGTGGGACCTCCTTGACTAACACCACAGATCAGCTCGGTGCATATCCCGGGCTGCAAGCAGATTCTCCAGGAACGCCGGGGCTACGGCGGCCTGGCGCGGCAGCCCATCCAGCCGGCCGACACGGCGCTGTACGCAAAAGTGATGGCGCACCCGGCCGTCGTCAGGGTGTTTGCGCTCGAGGACGAGCTCGAGGCTGCTGCCAAGTAGACCGCGCAGTAGAAAAAACACGCCGACCGCGGCAGCACGTAGACGATAAGGGTCTAGAGACGGAGCAAGTAGAAAGAAGAAACGGAAGGATTGTAATCATGGATGAACGGCCACAGCCCATGCGCACGCCGATTGGGCGCCGCTGTGATTCGCCGCACTGCCCATTGGCGACCGAGAAGCCGAAGCAGGTGTGAGAAGCAGAGGTGAATGACCAGTACATGCGCCATCATCCGGGCGTGTGAGCGGCACCCCAATACCAATCGTGCCAGTCGTCACGGGCGCGGCGGCTGACGCAACGCGAGCACGGCGAGTCGGAAGACTCCCATCTGTCATTCTCGCAGCCGCCACCTCTCGGTCTCGTCCGATACTGACATCTCGATGCATGCTTCTTTCGTCGTTCCCTTGTCATGAATATCTCGCACTGCGTGCTTCTCCCCATCGTACCCACCCCGATGCAGCCCCTTCTCCCCTCTAGCCGTACCACGGCACCTCGACGCCCGCTGCCGTCAGCCCCACGCGCGCAGTCTGCCCACTCACCAATGACCTCGACCACGACCTCGCCCGCGCCCCATTCCCGCTTGTACGTCTCCGACTTGCCGACCGCGGCAATGCGCGCGCGCGAGTAGTCCCCGCTACTCACGCCCGCGCCTTCCGGAAACGTCCTCTGCACGCCCGCCCGCCGCAGCACCGCGCTGTCTAGCAGCGTGTCCGGCCGCTCGTCGTCGTTGGGCACCGCAAAGTAGAAGACGCCCGCGCGCGTGTGGCCGCGCTGGTCGTCGGGCGGCGCGCTCACGCGGTGGTTGGCCGCCTTGAAGTAGCCGCCGGTGTAAAACTCCATCATCGCGCCGCAGTTGACGACGATCCCGCCGGGCGTGTGCCGCACGAACCGCCACACGCCGGCGTCGTCGCGGACCTGCAGGCTCGCCATCGGCTGCGAGAAGACGAGCGTCACCGCTGGCGGTGAGTCTGCTGGACGCACAGCATTGAGAGCACCTCCGACTCACTGCCAAAGTCCTGGTGGCCCTTGAGCCACACACCGGCCACTTTCGCCTCGTCCTCCTTGCTGTGCTCGTCGTAGAAGCACATGTCTGCGGGCCGAGTCAGCGCCGACAGCCTGCTGTAACTTACACCGGAACCACGACTCGTCGTGCACGTCGGCGCGGTGCTTGTCCACGAACGTCTCGCGCGGCAGCTCGAGCGCGATCGCAAAGAGCCGCAGCAGGTTGAACAGCACCTCGTTGTGCACTTTGGCGGAAAACACCTTGACCTCGTCGAGCCACGGCGCAATGCTCGCCGGAAACTCCTGCTCAGCCTCGAACCCGCGCCCCCAGTTAAACTGCTCAATCTTGTCCTTGACGCCGTTCTGGAACCTGTCTGTCAGCGGCCGCAGGTACAAGCACGGGCGACGGCACAACTGCCGGGAACGCACTCATAGTACTCGCGCAGCTTGAAGCCGCGATAGCTGCCGTCCTCCTGCATGCGCCCACGCAGGCGCACCTTTTCCTCGAGCGGCGTCGTCTGCAGCACCGTCTATCGTCAGCACACAGCGGCCCGGACCTGCTGCACGCACGTAGCCAATGTCGACCTGCCGCGCAATCTCCGACTCGCTGATGCCCATGTTGATCATCGTGAAGAAGCCGTCCTCGTGCATGGCCTTGCGGACCTGCTCGGCGAGCGCGCGCTGCGCCGTCTCACCGTCGTGGAAGCGCGCCATGTCGATCGTCGCGAGGTCGGCCCATGCCTGCTGTCAGCGAATGCCGTGCAGCTACATACGAGCTCCTCGGCGGTCGGCGCCACGGGCTCAAAGTGGAGCAGCTCGGGCGTGGTTGCGGCAGTGTTCAGAGTCATGTGTGCCAGGGTGTCGCAAGTAGAGTGTCCTGTGCACGGAATGAGATGCTTGTACGAGTGGGTGCTTGCAACTCTCAGCGGCGGGGGTCACCTGTCCTAAATACCACTCTCTGACAGAGACAGAGAGAGCACAATGGAGAGTAACCGCAACGCCCCGCCCGCGGCCAAGGAGATCGTCATCACAGGTCTGTATCAGTTGGCCGCGGCCAAGGATATTGACAGCGGCCAAGCTCCTCGTGGCCGTGATTTCTTTTCTAGCTTTTCTGTGCTACCCCCACAGCTTGCAGCTTGAACAGCGGGCGCCTACTTGGTGCATGGTGCAGTTGGCATATCCTGGTCAGCCGGACCGAGGCCAAGCGGCAGTTGGCGGCCGGGAGCGTCTCATATCTCGGCCGCTTTCACCATGTCACCACAGCTTGCGGGTGACTGGCCATCTCGGCGCCGCCCTAGGCCATTCATTCACTCATCCAAGCGGCAACTTTCTCCTCCACAGCAGATGGCCTCTACAGCTCTACATCGAGAGGCCACTCTGCTGCGCCCATCGAGTGCCCCGCGACACCCGTGGCGCCCTGCATTTCCGAATTCCTGCTTCTGTGCAAGCATGATTCCGTCCGTCGCGACGAGCCAGGGCCCATGAGTTTTCAGGTACGTGCCATACTGGGCCTTGCAGCGGCGGATCCACATGTTCCTGGGTGTAAGCCAAGCTCCAACAAGAGTGAGAGCGCAGTCAGTGGTCACTGGCTCACTGGCTCGAAAACGCTCACATTGCACCCGCCATGTCTGCAACGGCGACGGCGAAATCCACCTCGTCAAGCGATCCAAGGCTACGCGTACGCAGCCCCTTGGCCCAGCGCTTGCTGGCTTCGCGTCCAGCCCATTCCGCCTTGAGCTTCCACTGTCCGGGTACGAAGCTGGGGTAACCAAAGACGACACCGCTCCATTCTGAGCGTGGGAAGGTGCGAACCGACAGTGGTGGGAGGATTGGACGAGACGGTGGAGGAGAAGCGACAGTAGCGGGATTGTTGGGGTGAGCTGGATGGGGTGGATGGTGCGATGATGACGATGTAGCACTAGGAACCATTGTTGTAGGTGGATCTAGTCAAAGTGGATGGAAGGAGTGGATGTGTGGTTGGCGACAAGAGGTTGACAATAAGATGAACAGTGACAATGTGGTTCTTGGATCGTTCGGCGGCCAGCGGCACAGCCGTCATGTACGGCGCCTACCCGGACGCGTACCAGACGAAATCGCTAATTAGCTAACACGAGCGTAGCAATGGCGCGTTGAGGTCAAGAGCCTGTTCGCCCTCACCCAGGTGCACATGTATGCACTCGACGCACTACACTAGTCCCGAAGCGTATCTTGAAGTGCTCAAGCTCCTACATCGCCGCCATCAGTTCGGCTTGCAGGTCGAGAGCGACGGTGGCGGCGGCGCCAACGAGGACAATCAACGAGTCAAGGACTTGGACCGTTTGAGTACGGTGTTAGATCCATCTAGCCTCGTCCCTGATACGGCTGTCCCCATCAGCAAACCACCTCCTCCCGACGTCTAAAGAATGTTTTACGCCACGCTTGTCAGTGCGAGGTGTGGCACTTTGAGGCGGACAAGGTGTTGATCTCGAGGAGCAGGCGAGGATCAACCCGACGACAGTTCTCCCTTATTACGTAATCCACAACGGCCGCCGATCCTCACCCCCCCCCTGGCCCGGTTAGAGGGCATCACGTGATCCACCTAGCGTGTCTCATGTCTCGTGTTTGGCTCTGGCTGGACTCTAGGCACACACGGGGAGGAAGAGAGATGCTGTGCGGTAAGCCATAAGCCATACCATCACCATCAATCTCACTCTCACCACCACCACATCCACCACCACCACTACCACCCACCCATCACCCATCAATGACCACAGAGGCAACAGCAGAGGGAGCAGGATCCTCCACTCCCCCAGCAGAGCGTGAGCGCAAACGCGACATTGTCGCCCGCTATGCGTACGTTTGTCATACTCGCACCTCAAAACTGACAACAGCAAGCGCGGCCTCACACTCGGCGAGGAGGGCCTCCGGGTCGGCGAGGCAAAGTTCAAAAAGGCCATCGGCCTCGGCGCTGTCCCCAACGTAGTGCCCGTCGAGACACCCCGCACCAACGACACCCACCGCGACGTGCACGTCGGATGGCATCCCGTCGGCGGACTCGCGGGTAAATGGTTTGCCACCCAGACGGGCCTGGGCAAGCTCATTACGGAGAAGATCAACTCGTACCCCGACCCGACGCAGCACTGGGCCGTACTCATCGGCGACTATGCGCACCAGCTCTGGATGGTGAGTACCAACACACCAACAAGAGAGCGAGAAGCTAACCCCACTAGGACGAAAACTTCGACGTCATCTACACCAACCAGAAGATTGTGCGCGAGGAATGGACCACTTTCACAGTCGGCACGACCCGCTTCAATGACGATGCTATCCGTCGCACGGGTGAGTCCTGGCAGGGACAAGAACGTGCGGTGCGGGAGCGACCCAAACCGGGGGGCCGCCCCCTTGCCGCTGACGTCCTTGGCGTCCTCCCGAGTGTGCCCGTCCCCGAGCTAACACTCTTCCCAGGCGAGACAGTCATTGCCCAAATTCGCGAGGTGCAGCCTGGCTACAACCTCATCACCAACAACTGCCAGACTTATGCGCTCCGCCTTCTCGACGCGATCAAGTCGACCGGCGCCGCAGAGTTCCCGACGACGCTGGCCGTCTACGAGCGCCTGACGGGCCCCGGCGCCGTCGCAGACCTGTTCAAGCCGCCCGAGGACCAGCAGGCTGACGCAAACTCGGAGCACGCCGTCTCAAACGCCGCGTCCGTCATGAACAACAACACGAACCAGGTCGACGCGGCCAAGAAGCAGGAGGAGAAGGACAGCGACGACGACGACGACGACCCCGAGGTTGGGCAGATTGAGGGGTCGCAGGACCGCAGCATCGACGTCAACGGCGATACGGATGATAAGAAGAAGGGCGGCAAGGTCATGGGTGCGCTGAAGAGCTTGTTCAAGAAGAAGAACAAGAGCCCAGAGCCCGCGCAGGGGTAGGCGAAGCCGAAGCGGAACGGGGCGCATGTCACGCCCCATTCACCACCCACGCGGCCGACCTTCAGGGCTGCTGCAAGGCTGCTCCAGCGCTTGCAAGAACGTCCCACAGCATGCCCCGAGAGATCGCCACACTTACTTCACACAACTCTCCCATGATAATCTACCTGGTCGGAGACCGGGCGCCCTCTATACCCCTACCCACGCGCACTCTCGACGACCTTGGACGCCCAGAGGGATGAGCTCCCTTATAGACACACCTTACTAGCTCGTAATTTTTTTGGTTATGAAAGGCACGAAATGTGCACGGGCTGGAGCTGACGCGTTTACGAGGCGTCGGAACACTGATCTGGAGAACTCTGTTGTTGACAAGCGTGTCGACCGGTAGAGGTCAAGCAGGACTAGGACGACCCATGGAGACTCAAGCGGACGCGCCAGACTCAAGGGACACTGACGCGCCCATTGTACGCGACGCGGCCGCCACTCCTCGTTGTGCGCTGCGCGGACCACGCCCACTGCGGCCTCCCCGCCAAGCCGCGGAAACCTCATACGAGAGCGATGGAAAAAGAGGCGCGTTGTCAAGGCTTTCACCCGCGCGCTGACCACTGACAGGATCGAACTGCCGACCTCCGCATGGACTGATACGCGCCGGAGAGATGAACCCCCGGTATGCTGCGTATTAGTACGATGCTCTAACCAGCTGAGCTAAGCGGCCTGCTATGAACGCATGGTGTTGTTGCAGACGCGCGGGCGATGGATGGAAAGTGAAAAGCAGCAATGGCAGGAACTCGGAGGGGTGGAACTCGACCGGGCCGTCTAAGTGCTGCAGGACCTGTCACGGACGCAAGGCCATACGCAGAGTCTTGACAGTCCTCAGAAGCAGAAGTATCGACTTGATGCAAAAAGGAAATCTCGTATTTAATATTCCCCCTAGCCGACTTGAACGACTGACCTCGACATTACTAGTGTCGCGCTCTACCACTGAGCTAAGAGGGATTGATGAAAATTGAGGCAGAGGATAACCTGAGCAACGGGCCCTGCGGCGACTGGAAACGGGAGGTACTGTCTACATGCCACCCTGCTCACGCCCGGCAGCGCACACCGTGTCCAAGGAGCCACTGGCCACTCGAACGAGCCCTCGTGCACCTGGCAGTAACCGTCGGTAGCCGCCAGCAGTATACCATCTGCTCAACGCCTGGGCGGCAGCGTGGGCATGCGCGCTGCAGGAAACAGCCCTCTCCGTGGCCATTTCGAAACTCCCCTCCGGGTTGCTCCCGAACCGGCCCAGCGAGCAGGAGCAGGAGCAGGAGCAGACTTCCGACTGACAGTGGCGGCGCACGAGGTTTTACCGTATCCGCGGATACGCGACATGTTCTCAATCCGACAGGTCCGTCGGGTGTAAGAAGGGTCTGCCCCCATCTCCGAAACCGCACAACGACGTTCGCACCCTGCGTCCTGCACGTCCTGCGGGCGTCCTTTGTCCTTGTCTTGTTCGGCAATCTACCAGAAAGATATTTCGAGGAATTGTCGCGCAACATGGTGAACGGTGCCGGATATAGCGTCAGGGAAACTGGATATTCTCGAAAGGCTAGCTCCTCCCTCAAAGCTGGCAGAGGGCTAGGGTTTCTCCGAGCGACGTCAATGTCCGCGAACGGCACCGATTCGGCGTCCTTTTTGTGGTGGAGTTTACGAGTTCTGCAGCGGTTGCAGTGGTGACTGTCTGCGGGTAGCGGATATCCACCGAGCTCCACTTGCGGATTTCTCCGGCAGACCGGCCGGCATCCTTGGTAGTCCGACTACGACGTCAGCGCCGCGGCAGGCATGCTAACCAAGGAGGACATGGCCTATTCCTAGACACGCAGCGGAGGAGAGTAAGCACATGAGAGTTGTAGACGAGCTGCTGCGGTAGTTGCAGCCGGCAATTACCGCCACCCCACCTGAACTCGGTACAGTTCTTGCCCAGCCAGATGGAACTGACCCCACTAAAGATCTGCCATCGTTGCCTCCCATGCATGGCCGCCACTGGGGATTTGGAGCAGGTGACTTTGCTTCTTGAGTTCCATACCACGTCACAGTGGGGCAATTCACATACTACCATTGTGACCGAGGCACGCGCTCCACTTTTCCAGCGGCAAGGCCTTTGTGCCCGCGACTGATAAAAACTTGATTACCGAGGAGGATCCTGAAGCATGTGGGTCGAGCGGCCATTATCCGGCGCATAGCCGCCGGGTCACCGGCACACCCCTGACAACAAGTACCGTGCCTGCCTCCTCCTCCCACTTTTTTTGCGTTTGGCCACTGCCAGCCGTCTCCCCTCGTACTCCGCATCGGCGCTGCGCGGCTTGGGGGCGTGTAATTGCTGCGGGGCGGGGTGGAGAGGGGGGGGCGGTGGGGGCGAACTCGGACGGCCTGAGGCCGGAGGGTCTCCACAGTCCGGTCCCCCGCGGCTTGACAAGCGCTTAGCGAGAGTCATGTAGAAGCAAGAAGTGACTTTGACGACGGTAGGCTCCGGGCGAGCGAGGAACGCAGAAACCGGGGCAGCGTTGTATATAAGAACATTGTAGAGGAGAGGTGAGGTGAGCCCCACACTCTATCAATCCAGCACCATGCCCGCCATGGCGCCCCCCCAGTCCATGTCTCGGTGGAATGTCGCCCACAAGTATCAGAAGCGCAGCCTGCTCGTGGCTATCAACTGCATTGCCGGTCTCGCCATCTTCTTCTTCGGATATGACCAGTGAGTGGACGAAAACATGAAGTAGTACTGACATTGCAGGGGAATGATGGGTGGTGTTAACACGTCCGAGGACTACATCAAGCGCATGGGCTTCGGCTACACTGAGATGGTCGACGGCAAGCCCACTCCCGTCGTCACCGACTCGCTTCTTCAGGGTGGTATCGTCTCCGTCTACTACCTCGGTACTCTTGTTGGCTGTCTTGCTGGTGGTCTTCTTGGCGAACGCTTTGGCCGTATCCGCACCATCGCCATGGGTGCCGCGGTCGCGATTGTCGGCGCCACTCTCCAGTGCTCGGCCATGAACCACTCCTGGATGATCTGCGCCCGTCTCGTCAACGGCTGGGGAACCGGTATCCTTAATTCGATCGTCCCCGTCTGGGCCACCGAGACCGCCGACCACACCTCGCGCGGACAGTTTATCGCTATCGAGTTTACTCTCAACATTTTCGGTGTTGTCGTCGCGTACTGGATGGAGTAGTGAGTATAGAGTGTGGCGGTCGCCCCGTGTCGTTTTCGCTAACCGTCCCAGCGGACTTTCGTACATTGACGGTGGTCGCTCGCAGATCCGCTGGCGTCTCCCCGTTGCCTTCCAGATTCTCCCCCTCTTTGTCCTTCTCGGTGCCGTCTGGTTCTTCCCTGAGTCGCCCCGTTGGCTCGTCAAGGTCGGCCGCGATGAGGAGGCTCGTTACATCCTTGGCCGCCTCCGTGGTACTGAGGGTGAGGATGAGGTCGCCGCCGAGCTCGAGTACCAGGAGATCAAGGAGGTCGCCAAGGAGCAGGTCACCAACACCATCCCCACCTCGTACTGGGCGCTCGTCACCGGCCGCGGTTCTGGAAACCTCCACCTCGGACGCCGTACTCAGCTCGTCATCTGGCTCCAGATCCTCCAGGAGTGGGTCGGAATTGCTGGTGTTACCATCTATGCGCCCAAGATCTTCTCGCTCGCCGGCTTCGACGCCGACAAGAGCCAGTGGATCTCGGGTCTCAACAACATCTTCTACATGTTCGCCACCCTCGTCTGCGTTTTCACCCTCGACGTTATCGGCCGCCGCTGGACCCTCTACTGGGGTGCCGTCCTGCAGGGCATCTCCATGTTCCTCTGCGGTGGCTTCACTCGTCTTGCGCAGAATGCCTCGGACGTCGGCGACATCTCGCACGCCAACAGCTACGGTATTGCCGCCGCCTCGATGGTCTTCATCTTCACCTCCACCTTCGGCGCCACATGGCTTGTGAGTATTTCATGATGACGGTCAGAGGAAAGGTGCCGCGAGGATTGGCACCGCCGATCCTCATCCCCGTCCTTGGTTTGAAATCCCTTCCTTGAGATTCTTGGCTGACGTTCCCCAGACTGTTCCCTGGCTCTACCCCGCCGAGATCTTCCCGCTCGCCGTGCGCGCCAAGGGCAACGCCCTCGGTGTCGTCGGCTGGTCGATCGGAAACGGATGGCTCTCGCTCCTCCTCCCCGTCTGCTTCGAGCACATTGGAGAGAAGACCTACTACCTCTTCGGTATCGCCAACGCCATCGCCATCCCTATTGTCTGGGCTCTCTACCCCGAGACCAACCAGCGCACGCTCGAGCAGATCGACTTCCTCTTCTCGGACCCCCGCCCCTGGAACTGGGTCGCGGAGCGCAACTTTAAGCAGCTCGTCAAGGAGCACCCGACGCTCGCCCACGACATTCACCGCAAGGTCACCAAGGACGAGGAGGAGTCTCAGCGCTCGGTCGAGTAGGAGCTGATAGAATGGGTGGGAAAGAAGTAGTTTCGGAGATGTGCTGCCGCCATTCATCATTTAGTGATTCAGTACAAGTACCCAGGCAATGCAACAATACGTGTTGATAAAATGCAGAATTATCATTTTAATACAGAGGAACGTCCACATTCCGGGAAGGTCTGGTGTCAGCCCACAGCAGCATTGAGTCAGAGTGCCGCGAGTAAGCAGCCCGTGATTAAACTTCGGTCGTCACTGGAGGCGGTGGAGGCCACTATTATCAGTGCACTGAGTCTCCATATCTTGCCTCTCCAACGTGTGTAGTGTCTACTCTCCTATCGCTGTAGCGCTGGAGTGCAAGTGCGGATCATTGATCGACTCTGTGTTCTGCGACAGTTACCAGTGGGTGACACTCTGCAACTCTGTCGGTGCGTCAGTGGATGCAATCTGCGCGCTTGCTGCCAACGGGGCCGAGGCCTGGAGCAGAGAGTAGCCTGAATCTCTGTTGGTGCGTCAGTGAACGCCATGTTCCTGTACCCTGTTGGCGGATCGAAGGCATCTATCTGGCTCCGTTGGCCCGTCTGCGCAGTCGCAACCAGGCACAGTGGCAGTAATTTGGTCGTCAATGTCATTTACTACTACAGCAGTTGCAGAGTGCAGTGGTCCACGGAAGAATCGATGCGCAAATCCAGTTGGGTGCTGCAGGGCTGGATAGACTGCATCGAACAAGGAAAGATTTAGTAAGATGCAGATGGATAGAAGCCGTATGAGAGCACCAAGTGTGGCGGAGACAAGCAGCAGGCAGCAGCAACGCGAGTAGAGGAAGAGGTAAATAACATAAAAGCTTTCAATGATTTGCCTATTATAGCAAGCGAGAAGGGTAGATAAAAAATCGTTAAAAAGTCCATTCTGGGTTTGGTGGTGCGCAGAGTGCGCGACGTCCTGTAAGCATAGGTGCCGTCGCGGTGGTCGTTGCGGGAGTGTGCGGCGAGAACACGCTTAGTCGAGGTTCTCGATCGAGGCCTCGCGCTTGCCGTAGCCGTAGCGGCCGTTCCACCAGTTGCGGTTGTTCCAGTAGTTGCGGTCGTTGCGGCCCCACCAGGTGTAGCCGTCCTTGCCGCCGTTGCAGCGGCTGCAGATAGGAGGGCGCTGGGGGACCTGGGGAACCGAGCAGCCACGGCGGTGACGGTGGCGGCGGACGGTGTGGGGGCAAACGCTGCCGTCCTGCCACTTCCAGTAGGGGATGCCGCCGATGGAGCCGCAGTACGAGCCGCCCCAAGGCGACTGCCAGCCGAGGTGGGGGATTTGGTTGTGGTGGATGTAACCGTGGGTGACACCGCACTGCTGGCGGGGGTAGCGGTCGTTGCCGCAGCCGACCCAGACGCTACCGTGGCCCGACTCGTAACCGGAGAGGCATCCCGAGTAGTAGCCGTTCCAGCCCCAGAAGCCACCGAACCACCAGCCGGACCAGAGGCTGAGGAGGATCTTGCCCTTGAGAGCGAGGAGACCGAGGAGGAGGAGAGTGCGCTCCTCGACGTCACGCTTCTGCTTGCTGCCCGACTCGTCGACGCAGTTGTCGCAGAGGCCGGTGCGCGAGTTGACGCCAACGTTGGAGGTCCTGGTGAGGAAGAGGCCGGTCTTCTTGGTGAGGGGGTCGCCCTTGACAGCGTTAACCGAGTAAGTCTCGCCGTCGGGGAAGCGGAAGAGCGAGACGTCGGTGCCGTTCTCCTGGCCGACGTAGGTGCCCTCGCCCTCGACGAAGGGGACAGTCTGGCCGTTGACGAAGCCGTCAAACTTGATGACCGAAGCCTGGTCGTCGGCGGAGTCGTCGCGGGCCTCGTTGATAACGCCGGCAGGCGAGGGAGCGGCGTAGGCCAGGAGGGGAAGAAGAGCAACGGCAGTGGCGTACTTCATTGTGCTGATGTGTTGTGTGTTGATGTGGTAGGAGAGGGAGGGAGGGGGTAGCAGTAGTGCTAAGGAGAGAGCAAAGTAGAGGATAGGGAGGGTGGGGTAGAGAGAGTAGGGTAGAGAGAGTGGGTAGAGGAGAGGAGAGAAGAGCTGCTGGATGGGGATGAAAGACTGACGGACGGCTTCCTTATATATGTCGAGAATGGCATTGCTTCCCCCCATCTGCTGTGCTCGGCGCAGTGAATGACACTTCTGAGGAGTGATGGGCCCAGCAACTCACCGGCTCGCAGCCGCCAACGCAAAGACGCCACACTCATGATCCAGGAAAACAGTGGATACAGCGATCGCAGAACGGAGGCGCCAAGCCTGTCTGTCATCCCGCGGCCCAACCAAGCCGTTTGTGGGACGGCAGAGTAATTGGGTTTGAGCGTGCCATGCACATGGGATGGGATGAGCGGCCAATGTCAGTACAGGCTCCTCTCCCTCACGACCGGGAATGCCACCTGCCAGCGCGTTCGTGAGCACGGGAGCGTGCCTGGAACACGGGCTATCGGGTTGTCGGGAGAGGGGCGGTACGGCCCTGATGGAAGATTCCTGATCCGCGGTGATTTGCCGTTATCGTCCCAGTTACATCGTTCTCTTCCGCACGATCCGCAATTGGAGAGGCATAGCTGCATGGACGCGGCACGCACATCGTGGAGCTCGGCCACTTTCTCGCCTCCGGATCCACTTTTGGTCATTGGGGCGGTGGAGCATGACTGGAGCTCGCTCCAGCGCTGCCGCCCACCTCGCCGCTGGCTGGCACCCGATTTGGTTTTACCCGCGGATCCCCACTCTTGGAGAGAGGTAACACAAAGTTGCTGCGCACGACATTGGGTTAGTTCCGAAGCTATCCATGGTACCCAGGCTGAAGGACCCAGAAAAAAGTGCATGCATGAAGCTGACGGAGCTTTCCTGCCATTAGCCGTTGGCACCTCTGCCAGCTCCCAGGGCCGTCCCACTGCGTCAGATTGTTTGTGGCAGACGCGTCCCCTTGTTCGTTCGGCAAGCTACAGGACACTATGCATTCCCGGTTGTCGATGACCAACAAGGGTTCGGGCCCGGCACGTAGTACCTGGAATCAGCCATCGCGCCGAGACCCCCACGCCTCTGCATCATCGGCGGCGGAGCGATCAACGCCGGGCAGGAGATGCAACGCCAATAAGAAGGACGGGATCAACTGGCACAAGCCTACTTCACAGTCGATGCCCGTCACCCGCTCCGGCCCCCGAAGGCAGCATCTGGATCGGGCATGTTGTGTGTGTTGCCCTGTCCTGGAGGCGCCACCACACCTTTCTCGTCTCAGCCTCACGCTAACTAGTGCCAAACCTAGTGCTCATCCGGCTCACTGCAACAAGCAGCGGGAGGGCCACTGTCGTAATGCACGGCCTCACCCGCCTATTACCACCGCCCACCACTGTGGAGTCAGCCTGAAGTCCCGACAATACCGTTGCTTTCATTGCGGTTGGACCGTGGGACGTCATCGGTCTCGCCGAAAGTCCCCCACCATTTGACCCATTCAACAAGCGACCTGGGACCAACGGGTGCAGCCTAACCCTTCAGGCATTTGCCTCAGACCTGTTGCAGAATCACCGTTTGGCTGTTTGAAGGGTAACAGTTGCCCGCGATGGGAGAGCTGACCACCTGAATGTTTGAACGTCCACCCCTCCCATGGTCATGCCATGACTCGCGCCATAACAACGGCCGTCAATGGAGCCTTTCCCTTGGTTTACACTCGGAGTGTATCTGTTCCGAAGACAGCTTTCCCACATACCAGTCGCCCTGATCTGTCTGTAGCGGATGTCAAGAATGATAGCAACATTGCTGGTGGTACTGTACGGTTGGTGGAACCACCAGGAGAATGTACACTGCCCGACACGTCCACGGGCGATTGATGCTCCGCCCGACCAAACGTCCACACACAACGCAAGTACGTACAAGGAAGTTGGTTCACACGCTTGTGGGAGATCCCGTAAAGCATGTCCAGCTTCAAGACTTGGTCAAGCTCAACGTACATGAGCCTGCGTTACGTACTGTTTGGCACGGATGCGGACGTCGCGTGTTGTGCCGCACCTCTCCCAGTCCTTTGGATGGCACCAACAGTTTGGATGGCACCCACATTGCGGAACAAGCTTTTTGTTTGCGCGCTCTCATTCTAATCTAAAGCGACAATCTTAGGTCGTCGTCTGCCAGAACGTCAGCACCAGTCACGCGGATGCCGTTGTTGAAGGTCAAGCCCGACAGGCTGATAGCCTCGCGATTGTAATGTTTTCAAGTACCTATTACACGAAGGCCGCGTCTTCTCAGCCAGTGCCTTGCATCTTCCATTGCTGGGGTCAAAGAACACATGGAAAGGTTGTTGGCCGCTTCGATTCAGGCAAAGGCAGCTGATTAGCCTCGCCAAACAGCAGTCTGGACAGGTTCTTTCTACAGTGGCATTTCAAAAGAGAGAATGTGCCCCAAAGCGTACGCGTTTGCCTTTGATCGGGTTGCTGCAACTCGGCACCTACGAGCCTCCGGGAGCGAGCACGGGGACTCGTCGGCCCTCTCTGTGTTCCTGTGTTTCGACGCGCGCGTGCGACCGTGATGTCTGGTTATTCACCCAGAGCAGATGTGCAAGTGAGTGAGTGCGCAGACGAGTGGCCCTGATCCAAGGCAAACTGAATTGTCTGGCATGTGGGACGTAGACGTAACAGCCCACCACTCGGTGTTTTGGGCCCGAGACAAGCTTTTCATCCTATCCGTGCCGCCCGAGCTTAACCTGATTCCCGTCAAGCGTGTCGTGTCCTCTTACAGCGTACAGGCATTAGCGTATGCTCACGCTTGCCCGGCCACCAGGTCTGCCCAGATCAAAACACCATATCGGGCAGAACGGCTCCAAGCCTCCCTTATACTTGCTCTCGCAACCCTCAGTGTGCGGAATCACCTGGTCATATCATTCCGGCATGCGGTATCTAGCGAGTGCGGAACGGGTCCTGGTACCTGCGACGCCCACGTCAGCCAAGCCAATCAATCGTACAGGTCGGATCCCAGAGTAGCCCTCCAAATCATCTGGCCATCGCCACACTGTTGTGGCAGCGGAGTTAACGATGTTTACCTGGCTGCTGACGGCCGGGATCGCCTGGCTGATGGCCGGGGCCGTTGACGCCCTCCAATGTGACGGGACATGGTTGGCTTCAAGCATACTCGCTTGCACTCGACGCTCTCCCGACTCGGTGGCGATCAATCTAATGAAGTGCCAATCCAATCTCACTAGGCCCGGGAGCTCTCTGCGGAGCCATACGGATGTCTGCCTGCCTGCGAAAGCGCTCCACAAAAGACAGCGAGCGGGCATTGGAAATGGGCAACAACTCGTCAGTCAGGACAATAGGCATTTGCAGCTTGACGACCACCCTCGACATACATGCAGCGAGGTACATGCACTCCAAAGTCATCCAACTGGCTGGTTGTCTGTAAGGGTTCGTTGCTCACTTCTTGGGGCTGTGAGCAGAGTCTGCCGCAAAGTGGAGGGCAAGTCACAGCGCTTGGGTGGGCTCCTCTTTCGCCTCTCCTGGCAAGTGTTTGAGAGACCGCCACACCGTCCCGTAAAGCGTTACCGTCTGTCCCTCCAGGGAAGTGGAGTGGAAACATTACGAGTCTCATCCGGCTCATCCTGTGTTTGAGGCGATCCATTGCTGCATAAGCATCTTGCACGGCCACCACCAAACATTGCCGCGGCAGTCTGCCCCGATCGCAGGCGCATCGGTTGTGACCCCAGCACTTACTTGCCCTCAGTCTCACTCTCTCCTGCAAAGTGACGCAGCAAAACAGAGAGCCCCCTCAGTTACGTTACCCTGCTGTCTCGGACAGACTAAAACCGGCCATTATGAACAGATATGTCGCCCGAAGATAGTTTACAACGACTGACGCAAGCAAGCAGCTGTCTTTGAGTTTCTCGCTCGAGCCTTCCAAAATAAAGAAGACGGGAGATGGCTGTTACGAGGACCGTAGCACATGTCCTGCCAGGGAAAGGTGACGCCTCTGCTCATCGCAGTGGCCGTGCGCCGTTGCCTTCAAGCGGCCTCTCCGATGATCCGAGGAGCGCGAGGAGCTCGCTGGACCACATGGCTCAAGGGACCGCCCGTTGCGAGGGGTGAGCCCGCTGTCCCCGTGAGGACTCCCCAACTGTTACGGGGAAGTGTTGGCAGTGCCTTCGGAGATGCTTTGGTTGCCGTTGACACCCTGGACAAAACACCAATGTTGCCGAGCTCGAGCTGAGCCAGCCAGTCCATCTCCGATACCGCCTACTCTCGGTGGGCAGAGTTCTGATGAGCTGATCGTGCTGAGCAAAACCCAGCCACCTCGAAACGGGAGCTGTGGGGGCGTATTGGGGCAAGTTGAACGCATGCAACAGCTTGGAAGGCTCCCCACCACCTCCTCCGGGTAGTGACCACCGCTTGGTGAAGGATGGCAACGGAAACGCTGAGCTCCCCGACGGCACGAAACAGACGCCACACTCGGCCAGACTTTTTGGCGAAGGTTTTGGGTCCAACCACTGGCTCCCTTGTTCACTCCCACTCCCGGGCCCGAATACCTCGGCACTCATGACATTGCGGAAAGTGTGCTTTATGGAGCACAGCGGGCTGATCTTAGACGCCATAGGGCTTGGCAAAATGGACCTGGTGGCTAATGTGTGCGAAATGCTCTCTGTTGTGCCCTTCATCGTTTCGTGGCAGTCAGCTGAAGTGTCCTCGTAGGTGACAGACAGCGCTAGCACCTCATCTGCTCCCTAGAGAGGGACTTTGGGTTCACCAGATAGACACTCGACAGCGTGAATGAATGCCCAAAGTTGCAGAGAAGAAGAGCAAAATAATACAATTATTTTCGTCGCTTGCGGTGAATCCCCACTCGGCTCCGCAGTGCCTATGACCGAGTCACCCGTTCGATTCGGGAAGAAGACATTACTTTTGTATTTTCTTCCATTTTCCAGTGCCTTTTTGCTGCAATTTTCACTTATTTCTCTGCAATTATCTTTGGTCTTCGCTTGACTGGATCCGGTATCTGCGTAACGGTTCATTGACTGTGAGAGGGAATAGAGGAGGATATGTATAACGAAGTGAACTATGATAGAAAAGGTGGAGGGGGAGGTATGACGGAACTGGGCTTCTGAAGTTGGCGGTGAAGTTGAGAATCCTGAGGCAGATAGTGGTGGAGGAAGGCCCTAGCCACCGAGGGGAAGGCGAGGCAGTACCAGCTCCAACCCGTTCACTGGATTGTTCAAAGGCCGGGGATGTTGCAATTAACTGCGATGGGCTTCTGGGGTTGCCGTTGTCGAAGGTGCGGCGGTGGTGGGCTGGTCGCCATATGTCGCGGACCCGAAAGGGTGAGTCGGATCATACTGTGCCGAGTATATGTTGGGAGGAACGTATGGTGCATTCTCGGGAGGGACATATGCCCCGGAATCGGTGGGACGGGTGTCGGCGATGAGGCTGCTGATATCCCGGCCTTCCGCTTGGGCCGTCTCGAGCGCGAGCATGCGTGCTTCGCGCTCCTTCTCCGCCTTGAGCTCGGCCTCCTCCCTGGCCTCACGTGCCTTGAACTCGTCGCGCTCACGCGCGCGGCGCCCTTCTGTGTCGGTTGAGGACCGCGAGTCGGAGTCGGCGTTGGCTGTCGCTGCGACGCCGTCGTCGGGTGCACTGGAGGTTTTGTCCGCCACTGACGCTGACTCGACAGAGTCGGCCGTGGTCCCCTGAGACTTCCTCTGGTGCTCCTTGTACTTTTTACGGGCCAGGCAGAGAAGCACGACCAAAGCGACGGCACCGAGTATGGCGCCGACGATAATGCCAGCAAGCTTTTGCTGTGCGGGGGACAATTTACTGCTCTTGTTGGTGGATCGGGAGGTCGTGTACCTTGTTGTAGTCCTGCCGCCGACGACTTCGGTGACAACTTTTGTAACAACATTGTTGCCACCGGCATTGTTGTTGCCGCTCCCGCCAGCGCCGGTTATGATGGCACCATACGTCGTGATCTTGCCAGGGACACCACCGAGCCCCGCGTCGTTGCCAGAGTTCACCGTCTTGGTCGCACCTTTGGCGGTCGTGGCCCTTGCCGCTGTTGTCGTGGGCATCGTAGTCGCCGTCGAAGGTGAAGGAAAGTTGCAAAGGAGGTGGGGAGAACGAAGAGAGATTTATTCACGCAGCTGCACACATTCCCATTGATCGCATCCCAGTGCCAGCCGCACAGCATCCCTTCAGAGGCCGTCGGGCGTTGTTCGGGAGCGCCCCGGTCAAGGTGATCGTGCACCTCAAGGGGCTTGTTTGCGCGGCTCTGAGTGGCCGGAGCTGCACCCATGATCCTGGCGGCCCAAGCCGCGCATCTCGAGGTGTCCATTCTTAGCAGGCAGCCAGGCTGTCGATGGCTGCCGATCGAGCCTCAGCCCTGGTTGGATTGAAGGAGGCGCTGTGAGACAAACGTCTGGAACAGTCCAAAGAGGCCAGAACGCCGGCTTGGCATTCCTTACAAGCTCATCCAACGGGGCTGCCCGGAGGCAACTGCAGAAGGTTCCGCGTCTCTAAGTGGAATAGACATAGTTCCTTGCGTACGACTGGGCGGGCGGAGCGCGGAGCTCTGATCCCGGGAGCGGTCGTTCAAGCGAGGCGCCATGATACGGCCCATCCGACTGGATATTGTCGCCACGCATTCAATCGGTCTTGTCAGAGAGCACATGAGTAGAAGTGAGACTGACTTCATCCAACCCCATGATCAGTATCGGGCCTCGATCCCTTGGCCCGGTCGGGTGGGTTAGGCACATGCGCTACCACCCGGCACCTGGCCTTCCGCTTCCGCAGTGGAGTGAGTGGACGCGGTTATCTGCGATGAGCGGCTTGTTGCCTTAGGCGCCAGTTAGGAGTTAGGCAGGAGCCAAGAACGCGTCGCTGACGCGTCTCAGGCCACCACGCGCCGTTCGAACATGAACAATCTGTAATGCCATCGCCATCGTCTACCATCATCTACACGACACCCTTCGCCATTGCCGGCATATAGTCGTACACTGCGGTCAGCCATATTTCTGGAAACGGAGGGAAGCCATGGAACTGAGGCACTGCGTTGAGCCAAGGCGCAGGGGTGGGAAAGGAGAGCTCCACTTCCTACTCCCCCACACCCCACTGCTCATAGCAGCCTCCGGTATCGGAGCCAGGAGACAACGATGGGACGGCACCAGCCAACATGGCCATGGAACGGGACGGATGCGCCGGTCGCCTCTCGGCCAAATGAAGATCCGCTTTCGCGTCGGAGGACCTTATGAACTCACCATGAACAAGCGCATATCCGCCGATCCAGAACAGCATGAAACCCAACAGGTTCTCCGTTCCGAGTCCCATGACGCCGATCCACCCCTGGAGGACGTTGACTTTGGCGGCACCCTGGGGGCCAGCGCTGGAATGGGCTGCGGGAACGTACTTGCCGACGTTGCCGCCGCCGCACTTGACGAACCCGACGACAGCGCCGGTAAGGAGAGCAGTGAGGAGGTAGAGCGCAAAACCGGTCAGGTTCGTGAGACCGAGGATACCGGCGACGAGGCCGGAGAAGCACGATGTGAGCTGATAAAGGGTTAGCTGGGAAAGGATGGAGAAGGGTGGGATGGTGGGACCCACAGTAGCGATCGAGTCGAGGATGCGCGTGTTGTGCACGACGCTCGGGGGGTAGAGCGCGCTCGCGTTCGGCGAGAACTGGGATGCCGAGAGAGAGGCGGAAGCGTCGGCCATGGCGGCGATGGTGTGGGGTTGTTGTTGTTGTTGAACGATGGAGTAGTGTCAGTCATCGACGTCAACAGGCCTCTCGTCGTCGACCCCGGCGATGTCGAATTGTGGAAACGCGGTGGAGGTCGGCGTCACTGCCCAGGGCACCACGTGGTACGAACATTACGTAATAAGAAGCCAAGAACATGCATTGTCTGGATCGAAGCAGGAGGTAGGTATGAACGGATGCTTTATGTGTTACATGAATGCTTGCTGCTCATGCGGACGAGCCAAGGGCATGCTTGAGAAGAGCACTGCGCTGCTTAAGCGACCAACGCGCGGCCCATGCGTCTGCAATGGGGCTCACCGAGGGACGGGCGAGCGCGGCCTCAATCTCAGCAAGGAGGGCGCGCGCCTCGGCCGACTTGCTCTTAGAGTTAGCCAGCACGTCCGCAGCGTGCGCGGCGTCCCAGAGCGAGTTGCGGAACATGTTCGGCGGCTCGTCGAGGAAGAGCACGTCGGGGGAGGTGGAGCTTGCCTTGAGCGTCTCGATCTCGGCGCCTGGGGTGAGCTTCTCCGAACGACTTGTAACTCACTGGTGGCCTTGGTGTCCATTGTTGTGCTCCACAGCCACTTGTCCCACACGCCGATATCTTGCTGCTTGACCCAGTTCCACCATAGCGCCACAGCCTTGACCTGCACAATGGGGCGCGCGGGTCCGACGCCAGCGCACACGATCTGGGAGGCCTCGAAGCGGATATCCTCGTCGTCGTCCTCGAGCAGACGGAGGAGGGAGCGCTGGAGCGACGCAACAGTCTCGGGGCGAATCGAAGCTGACGAGAACAGCGAAGGGGCAAGGTGTTCTAGGCAGCGGAGGGCCGAAACGCGAGAGGGTTCAGACTGCTGTCAGTGTTATTGTTGCAGCTCGAAACTCACAGTGTGTTCATCCGAAGACTTGGCGAGACGGTCGGCAAGCGCGGCAAGGTGGTCGTTGTCGGGCTCCGAGGTGGCCATGGCGCGGCCGAGAGTGCTCAGCGCAGCCTCGCGGAGCGGGACACAGCGGGTCGTCTGCACGGTGCTCGTGAGAAGACTAACGAGGGTGGACAACTGCTTCTCAGTCTCGGGCGACGACGACCAGGACGAGAGAACCTCAAACAGCTTTGTGCGGACCGCGTTACCAAGACGGCAGTGACAGAGCGCAACGACGGCCGAAAGGACCTCAGGGACCTGGAGGGCGTCGTCCTCGAGCACCTCCAGCGCGGCGAGCTGCGCGTCCTCCGGCACCGAGGTGGTCAGCAGGGCAATGACTTCCTTCGGTGTTGCAGCGAAGAGCGCAGTGGCCGCGGCCGACTCGTGCAGGAGGTCGACACCCGGAGCGTAGCTCGATGGCGTGTCTAGGAAACTGACAGCGGCCCGTTTCGCTTCTACGAGCAGAACCGCAGAGACGGGGGTGGTCTGCGCAGCGTAGTCGTTGATGCAATCAAAGACAGCCTTGGGGATCACTGCCGCCAAGGAGCCGGCCCAGCCGCGGAGAGCGTCGCGGAGGCGGAGCTCGATTAGCGACTTGTCAGTGTTCTCGACGTTGGACCAGGGCACGACGTCGGCGATCAGCCGGCGGAGGAAGAGAAGACGGCCGTGAGTCACGTTCAGGTCCTGGCTCTCGTGGGAGATGCGGGTGGCGGTGACCTTGGCCTTCTCGAGCGAGCCGTTGGGGGAGACGAGCGACGCGAGCACCTGAGAAGCAACCTCGCGTACCTGCCACTCTACACTGCTGAGGTAACGCTCGACGACCGGGAAGAGGAAGTCGGCGGTGGTAGCGCCCTCGGGTGACCATCGGAGCGAGCGGAGAATAATAAGAATTGGGAACAGCGGGGAGTGCTCGGTCAGGCTGGCGGGGCCCTGCGAGTAGGCTGTACGCAGGTAGTCGCTGATGTGCGGAATGATCTTAGGGTACAGCTTGTGCCACGACGCGAGGGTCTGGCGGGTCGCAAGCGCGGCGCGAGTGCCGGCCACCTCCTGGCTACGCGCAGTAGCGAGCGAGCGGTGGGTGATTGTGGAGAAGAGGATCAGGCCGACATTACGAACGTTCCAGCTGATGGGTCAGCTTGGGCCTGAGGGTCAAAGCTTACTTTGAAGATCCAAAGGCAGCAAGGGCGACCATCACTGTGTTCTCAAAGTAGCGCGACAACAAGCGGGCCTGCTTCGCGTCGAGGAGCACAGTCTTGAGACAGTTCATAGCGTGAACCTTAGTGACATCCGACGAGGCGTTGCCGAGCTTGGCCATATCGACCAGGCGCTGGATGGTACGGTCCAGGAGCTCCTTGTCGGCCGAGACAAGAGAGAGGAACGAGAAGGGGAGGGCAGCCGAGCGGCGGAGAGTGGAGAGCTGTCCCTTGGCAACGGTCTGGAGGTTGTACTACGGTATCAGTTATCGCACTTGAGACAAAGCATACCTCCAGCCAGCCGTCAACTAGATCAGACAGACCCTTGTTGGCCTTGACCGCCTCGACGACGTGTCCGAACACGACCGAGATACGCGAAAAGGTTCCCCTGTGACGAATCTCGTGGAGCCAAGTGAGGAACTTGAGACCGGCAGCCCGAATCTCCTCCTTGCTCCAGACAGTTTGTCCCGAGCGAGCGGTGAGCGGGGCGATGAGAATGACCGAGAGTAGTTCACTGGTGTCAGCTTCAGCGGAGTCATACAGAAACTCACGCAGCCTCCTTTGTCGCGCGCCAGCATCCCGAGAGAAGGTTGTTGTGGTCCAGCGCCTCATCACCGTCGTCGTCGCCGTCACCAAGCACCTCGTAAGCGCGGGCAATCTCGTGCGCGGCTGTTTCCGTCTTGTCCTCATCCTTGGTCTCCTCCGACGGGCCAAGGGAGACAACCTTGCGGGTCTGCGCCCAGACGCGGTCGACAAGGGTCGACAGGCGGTGGAGGAGCGGCGTCCAGTTGGCCTGAGCCTCGGCCGTCTTCAGGTCAATGTTGCGGATCACCTCGCTCTTTGTCAGCTCTAAGAACAACGAAATGCAGCTCACGTAATGGCACTGAGGAGACCGTGAAGAGGGTACTCGACAATACCAGTGGAGAGATTCTCCTCCGCCTTTGTGACGTGGAGCTCGAGTAGGTCCACAAGACTAGTGACGAACGCCGCGGCCTGCTCGTGTCCCGACGGCTGGATAAGTTTTGTGAACAGGATGCAGAGAGCAGCACGGCCGGCCTCGGCTTGAGTGTTACGGGGGTGATTGATCGTTGCCATCGCGGAGGCCATGAGAATCTTGGCCGAGGCGGTGTCTGTCGTCTCGTAGCCGGGAAGAGGCTGGGGGCCGATGGAGAGGCTGTGGTTAGCAGGTCAGACGATTGGTATCCACCTACATGTTCTTTGCCTGCGAACGGGTCTCGGCAAACTCGCAGAGCTGGCATGCGATGAGGAGATTGACACGCTCGGGCGAGTATACGGACTCGACAATGTCCTTGCGGTCCTTGTAGACGTCGAGATAGACGCGGAGCTTCCTGAGGCCAAAAATGGCGCGGTGAGCGGGGTTTACGCGCGAGTCGCCGATAGCGGGGGTGAGATAGTCCTCAAGGAACCAGCGGTGAAACTCTGCCGAAACGGCAAGATCGCTCTTCGCCTTTGCGGTCGATTCTGGTGTCTTGGCCTTTTTCGCCTCGCGAGTGGCCACGAGCTCGAGAGCCTTGAGGTGGGTGAGGAAGGCGAAGATCGCAGATCCCATATCGGTACGCGCACTGTTGGGTCAGCTGAAGATGCTTGCTCGGGCAGCTTACCCGGCCTGAGGAATCATGTCGTTCCACTTGAGCGATGTCTTGATGAGCTCCATCACGCGGGGCTCGAGAACGACCTTGTTCATGGCAACGAGCTCGAAGCCGAGGATTCGTATCCGGCTGTCCTCGTGCTCGAGGGCCTCCTGGATCTGTGCCATCGGAACGCCCTCAATCCCAACAATTCCACTCGAGACTCCGTACGATGCCACAGTGATCCAGGCGGCAAAGTACTTGTCGTCGCTGCTGAGGAGCTGAAGCAGCACAGGGAACGCAGTTGGGCGCTCCTTGAGGAGAGACGGGAGGAGATAGCGGGAGAGGTTCTTGAGGCCTTCCTCGTCGTCATCCTGCTCGAGAGTGGGGAGAAGGGGGCGGAGCATGTTCTTGTCGGCCTCGGCGTCAACAGTCGAGCCGCGGCGCCTCGAGAGGATAGTCGCAATGGCGGCACAGCGAATGTTGGCACCGTCAATGTTGCGAAAGTCGGCGAGCAGACGGCCAAGAAGGTCCTCGGGGATGGTCTCGAGGGGAACAGTCTCAAGCATGATGGAGAGGGCAAGAAGGTTCGCACGCGAGTTGAACTCGGTGCGGGCAATCTCGTTGAAGAGGGCCTGGAGGAGGTAGGGGGCGGCAGAGGACGAGCGGCTGGGGGCGGGGAGAGCAGACACGAGGCGGACGGCTCCGGTGAGAGCCTCGGCCGCCCGAGCGGGATGGGGCTTGACGCGCGAGTTCATCTCGGTGATGAAGAACGAGGCCAGGCTGCCGCGGGGGAGGAGGGCGGGGCCGATAAGGCGGTGGACCAGGTCGACGACAGCCTTCGGGGCGGGGCTCTGGCTAACGAGGGCGGTGAGCTGCCTCAACAGCGTGATGGTGTAGCCGAGACGATCAAGCACATTTGTGTCTGGCGGGGGAAGAATGGAGAGCTCGATCGCCTCGGAGAGAGTGGTGCTGCTGCGTCAGATCGCGCTCAAGCTCGCCGATGTGGACATACCCCTGCTCGAGCTCCTGGAGAGTCTTGCGGTGGAGCTCCTTGCGGGCGACCTCGATGGGGGAGGCCTTTTTCCGGGCGTCCATGACTACTGCGGGGTGTCGGAGGCGTGGGAGGTGGTGTGGAGGGTGTCGTTGATGGTGTGGAGGAGGGAGAAATCACACCCAGCCCACAGCGTCATTGAGAAATCGAGATTGAACAGAAAAAATACTTCCGTTGAATGTTCTCCATCCATCGGCTTGTTGTTGCCACCGCCGAACCTCTTGTCGTCGCTCTCCACCCCATCTCTGACATCTCACTCGCTGCATACACTACTGTAGCTGAGAGTCGGGAGGATCATCCATCCACCACACTACACTACACCCCAACTCTACTCCAAAATGGCCGCCAAACAGGAGCCCACCACACCAGGCAGCGGGGCCGACCCCTTTGTCCACCAGGTCGCGATCGAGGTGCGTACGACAGTGGTCCCAGCCGAGTATCACCTAACAACGCAGATGTCGCGCATGATGAACCTTGTCAACCCCAACGACACTCTCGCTCACCGAGTCATCGAGATTGCGCGTCACAACCGCAGCGGCGATGCCTTTTCCAAGGGTGAGTCACTGACGCCCGAATGTTCGTCTGACAGGCAGCCGTGTCCGCCTTTGGCAAGTTTTCCGAGGACCAGCTTCTGTCGCTCCATGCGCGTATTGTCGCTCATGAGGCGTTGGCAGCACAGCGCAACCCCGGCGGCGGCCTCAAGGTCGACGGCATGGAGCACGAGGACGGCGACACGCTTGCCGCCGATGAGCCGCGGCGCGGAGGCCTGCGGCAGACCGGCGCGCCAAAGTTCAAGGCCCCGGCTGGCGCGCGAACATCTCTCCTTGGTCTCGACAAGCTTGCTGCGGAGAAGCGCGCGCAGGCGGCGGGCGTCAAGTCCGAGCCGCCCAGCAAGCGCGTCAAGGTCGAGAGCAGGGACGAGGACGAGCGGAGCGCCGGCGGCGTGTTCAAGGTCCCCGCCCTCCCTATCAAGCGCGAGTCTGCACGTGTCAAGCCGGAGGAGACACCAAGCCATGGTGGTGGCCTCAGCGACCTTGCCCGCCAGCGCCTCGAGGCCCGCCGCCGCGAGCGCAACAAGCCGTCGACCGCAACCGTCGCGTCCATGCCGGACCGCAGGGACGACCGCGACCGCGGCCTCGGCGACTACAAGTCTCGTCTGAACAAGGGCTCCTACTATGACCGTGAGAGGGACCACCGCGACCGCGACCGCGACCGCGAATACCGCGATCGTGACCGCGACCGTGGAGGCGATCGCGGATGGGACCGGCGCGATGACTGGCGCGACGACCGCCGTGACGACCGGGGAGGAAAGAGCTGGGACGCCGCACCAACACCACGCACCGGCCGCCGCGATGGCGCTGGTGACGGCAGCATGCGGGTGCCGAATCGCGGCTGGGACGAGACACCGAGCCGTGGCGGACCTGGCCGGAGCGGCGAGAGCAGCAGGAGGGGGTGGGACGAGACACCCTCTCGCGACAGCCGCGGTGCGTCGCCCGTGTTCGAGGTCGACAGCAAGGAGTGGGAAGAGGAACAGGTTCGCCTCGATCGTGACTGGTACAACTACGATGACGAGGGCGCTGTGGTGAGTTCCGGGTTGCTCAGGCGTAACTGACATCAGGCGGGAGATGAGGAGCACAATCCGTTTGCGCAGTGGAGCAACCTCGAGACAGCCAAGGAGGCGGAGCTGGAGGAGAAGGCTGCCAAGCGGCAGACGGCGAGGCAGGCCCAATATGTGAGTTATACACCCTTGCCTTGTCACTGACAGCAGAACATGGACAACGACAAGTGGGAGAGCAACCGAATGCTGCAGTCGGGTGTCATCAAGGCTGGCGATGTCGACCAGGACTTTGAGGAGGACGCGGACTCCAAGGTCCACGTGTTGGTGCACGACCTGAAGCCGCCGTTCCTCGACGGCCGCACGGCGTACACCACACAACTGGAACCGGTCAACCCTGTCAAGGACGTGACGTCTGACATGGCCATCTTCAGCCGAAAGGGCAGTCTGGTCGTGCGCGAGCGCCGTGAGCGCCAGGAGCGTGAGCGCGCGGCTGCCAAGGCGGCGTCGATCGCCGGCACCACCCTCGGAAACCTCATGGGCGTCAAGGACGAGCCGGAGCTTGGCGAGGAAGGGCAGAAGGTTGACGAGGGCAACTACAAGGCTGGCTCGCAGTTTGCAACCCACCTGCAAAAGTCGGAGGGCGCGTCCGAGTTTTCCCGCACACGCTCCATCAAGCAGCAGCGCGAGTATCTCCCCGCCTTTGCTGTACGCGAGGACCTCATGGCCACCATCCGTGACAACCAAGGTGAGTTTTGGCCACACGTATCACGACTGACAGCAGTGATTATCGTTATCGGCGAGACTGGTTCTGGAAAGACCACGCAGCTCGGCCAGTTCTTGTACGAGGACGGCTACTGCGCCAACGGCCTGATTGGATGCACGCAGCCGCGTCGTGTCGCCGCCATGTCGGTCGCCAAGCGTGTTAGTGAGGAGATGAGCTGCGATCTCGGCAGCACCGTCGGTTACTCGATCCGTTTCGAGGACGTTACGTCCGACAAGACCAAGATCAAGTTTATGACAGACGGTATTCTTCTCCGCGAGTCACTCAACGAGCCGGATCTCGACCGCTACTCGGTGCTCATCCTCGACGAGGCGCACGAGCGCTCGCTGAGTACCGACATTCTCATGGGTCTTTTGAAGAAGAGTATGTGACCGGGCTGTGACTCGACCTGACGCCAGTTCTTACTCGCCGCCGCGACCTCAAGCTGATCGTAACCTCGGCTACGATGAACGCGGACAAGTTCTCCAAGTTTTTCGGAAACGCGGCGCAGTTCACCATTCCCGGTCGTACGTTCCCGGTCGAGCTGTTCCACTCCAAGTCGCCGTGCGAGGACTATGTCGACAGCGCGATCAAGCAGGTCCTCACCATCCACCTGTCAATGCCCAAGGGCGACATCCTCGTGTTCATGACGGGTCAGGAAGATATCGAGGCCACATGTGCGATTGTGCAGGAGCGTCTCGATACTCTCGACGACCCCAAGCCGCTCGCCATTCTTCCGATCTACTCGCAGATGCCTGCCGATCTCCAGGCCAAAATCTTTGAGCCGACACCCGACGGACGCCGCAAGGTCGTCGTTGCTACCAACATTGCCGAGACGTCGCTTACCGTCGACGGTATCCTGTACGTCGTCGACTCGGGCTACTCCAAGGTCAAGATCTACAACCCCAAGGTCGGAATGGACGCGCTCCAGATCACCCCCATCAGTCAGGCGAATGCCGGCCAGCGTAGTGGTCGTGCCGGACGTACAGGCCCAGGGTGAGTTTGACGTGATTGTGGCTTAACTGACGCCAGATTCTGCTACCGTCTCTACACCGAGACGGCGTACATTAACGAGATGTTCCAGAGCAACATCCCCGAGATCCAGCGTACCAACCTCGCCAACACGGTGCTCTTGCTCAAGACTCTCAATGTCAAGAACCTGCTCGAGTTTGACTTTATGGACCCGCCTCCCCAGGAGAATATTCTCAATTCAATGTTCCAGCTCTGGGTTCTTGGCGCACTCGACAATGTGGGCGACATGACCGACGACGGCGCCAAGATGGCCGACTTTCCGATGGAGCCGTCGCTCGCCAAGATGCTCATTGTCGCGACCGAGTACAAGTGCTCGGCGGAGATGCTTACCATCGTGTCGATGCTCTCGGTTCCGTCCGTCTTCTACCGCCCGCCGCAGCGCGCCGAGGAGTCGGACGCCGCGCGCGAAAAGTTCTTTGTCCCCGAGTCGGACCACCTGACGCTCCTCCACGTCTACACGCAGTGGAAGAACAACGGCTACTCGGACCACTGGTGCATGAAGCACTTCCTCCACCCCAAGATCCTCCGCAAGGCGCGCGAGGTGCGCGGGCAGCTCGAGGACGTCATGAAGACGCAGAAGATGGCCAACATCTCGTGCGGCAACGACTGGGACGTGATCAGGAAGTGCATTACCGCTGGATACTTTCACCACGCCGCGCGCGTAAAGAACCTCGGCGAATACGTCAACATCAGGACTGGAGTGAGTTGTCCACGATGAAGCAGCACGCAGAACTGACCGCAGCTCCCGTGTATTCTCCACCCGACGTCGGCGCTGTACGGTCTCGGCTACATGCCCGACTATGTCGTGTACCACGAGCTGGTGCTCACCTCGAAGCGTAAGCTTAGTGACCCTCGGCATCTAGCTAACAACAGAATACATGATGTGCGTCACCTCGGTCGACCCGTACTGGCTCGCCGAGATGGGCGGCGTCTTCTTCTCGATCCGGGAGCGCAACTTTGACGGCCTCCAGCGCGCGCGCGCCAACCGGGACTTTAGCAAGAAGACGGAGATGGAGGCCGAGATGGCGCGCCAGCGCGAAGAGTGAGTTGAAATGTCTAACGTGAACTGACGGTAGCCTGGAGCGCGAAAAGGCAGAGCGCATGCGCGCCGCTGCCGCCGCACGCACGCCGAAGATTGGCGGCGTCGGCGTCGCGGCGACGCCGTCGAGGGCCGGAGCGACACCACGTACCGCCGGCTTTGGCGCTGGCAAGCGTGTATCCGCCACCCCGCGGAGGAGGGGCGGCATCTAGTTGTAGAGTGTATGATTACTGAGTGCCGTCATAGAGGCCATGCATCGGAGGAGCCAAGAGGCTAGACTTGCAGCTCTCGGTGAGGGACGAAACAGCGAGCTGAGGCTAGGCGGCGCTGCTGCTGCTCGGACTCTGTCATTGAACGGGACTGACGAGGCTGACCAGAGGCGCTCGCCAGTCACTGTGATGTCGAGTCAACCACCACCGCAACATTGAGATTGCGCCATGCGATGGCTTGCACAGTCGTCAGGGCCGTCCTGTCCGTGCCTACTGACCAACCATTCCACTGCGACGGGGTCGGCACCACCACTCGGGGCGTCGCCGTCATCATCTTTGAATGATTGGTCAGGTCAGTTCTGTCGGTCTTCCAGATCGGTGTCTCAGCAGCTCACGGCTCGGGGACTGTATGGTATGGTGGGACGACCAGGTGCATGGGTCCAGGCTCAGCCGCCCATTTCTCCGACTGCGCCATCCCTGGCGGCTCCCTCCACCGAAACACGGACACGGAGCTTCCTCCGTCGCCAGTGACTAATAAACACGGACACGGAGGTCCATCTCCGCGGCGCACGGCCAATTCCGGCAGAAACTCTGTCGGCGCGACGTCTTGGCGTTGCTGCCGAGTGCGCGAGTGCAGGCAAAAGCTGCAAGCACTCGGTTCCGACCGCTGCGCCTGCCGTCCCGCCGCGTCTGGGGCAGCCCCGTCGATGCAGCAGAGTATGAATGCCCTCTACTGTCTGTTACTCTTGCTTTTCTGGCTCTTTCTTGGTTTTCTTGTCCATCACACTTTCTCGTCGTCTGCGGTTCTTTTCTTGGCTCGGCGGACACTAGCGCCATCTCCTCCCCTCCGCCAGCCCCCCTTTCAGGCTAAACCCCACGGCGCGAGCCACAGCCTCAGCCTCAGCAGCCCAGGCGCTCTCGCTGTAAACGACAACACCGGCCACAGTCCACGGACATTGTCTCCTCGCGTCCGCGACAGCCCGGCACAGCCCAGCCCCGCCATGCTCGACACCACTGCCTCCCCCGCAGGGGCACCGGCGTCGGAGAAGCCGCCGGCACACGCCCCGGCCGAGACGCCCGCGTCGCCGGCAGCCTCGTCCGACTCGTCGCTCAAGCCGCTCCACCACTACTATGAGCACCTGCTCAAGTTCCGCGACGGGCACCTCGTGGCGCCGAAGCGGCCCACGTTCCTGCGAGTAAGTGCCGCTGCATGACGAAGATGGAGGGGGGGGGAAGGATGCGAGGGGTGAAAACTGGTCAGGACAGGGAAGGCCCTTGAAGGGTTCACAAGCGCCGGCTGCGGATCGCTGGGCGGTGGACCTGCAACAACAACAACAACAACAACAACAACAACAACAACAGCTGTCGTTCTTATCAGTCGTTGTTGTACTTGCCTGGTTGTGTGGGCGATGCCACTGCGCTGATCGGGATCTACATGGAGGACGCAGGGACGCGACGCGACTGACACACAGATCCGCTCCAACGCCTGGTTCCTGACCGCCGTCGTCTGCATCGGCACCATGATGGACCTCATCGCCTATGTGAGTATTCGCTGCTGGCCGGGCGCGCTGGTGTCGATACGCCGCTGCAAGATAGCAACGTATCTACATCTCGCTGCCATTGTCAGCTCATCACATCGCTAACCTCCCCCAGGCCATCATCATCCCCGTCCTGCCCTTCCGCCTCGAGGCGCTCGGCCACAGCAACGTCGCCGCTCTCATGTCGTGGCTCCTCTTCGCGTACTCGGCCGGTATCCTCGTCGCCACGTTCCCCGTCGCCTTCTTCTTCCACCGCTACCCGTGGCGCCGCTGGCCGCTGGTCATTGCCGTTTTCGTCATGGAGGGCTCGTTTGTGCTCTTCATGCTCGCGGAGCCGTACTGGTGCATGGTCCTCAGTCGTGTAATCCAGGGCGCGTGTTCTTGTGTCGTCTGGACTGGTGAGTTGAAGAGCCAGAATAATAAATTGACAAACAGTCGGCTTTGCGCTCATCTGCGAAAACACCGACCCGGACGTGCTCGGCATGCACCTCGGCTTTGCGTTTGCGGGTCTGTCTATTGGTGAGTAGGCTAGTTATGACAGATCACAGCCGCTGACAACAGGCACAACTATCGCCCCTCCTATCGGTGGTGCGCTCTACCGCAACCTGGGCTGGAAGGCTCCGTTCATCTTCCTCATCATCCTCTGTGGCCTCGACACCATTGCGCGTGTGTTCATCCTCGAGAAAAAGGACATCCGGCGCTACGAGGCGCGCCAGGCAGCGTACGAGGAGGCTATCAAGGTCAAGAACGGCGCCGACCTTCCCCGCACCGACTCGCAGATGACCCGTGTCGCGCTCGCTGCCGAGGAGACCGAGTCGCACGGCCACGGCCTCGACGAGGTTGCCGCCAAGGAGCTGCACGACGAGCTCACCGCCCGCTTCCATGTTCCCGTGCACGAGCGCCCTGTCGAGCTCGGTGCTGTGCAGGTCGTCCTTACCCTCGCGTCGCTCCCCCGCGGCATGGTCGCGTTCATGCTCGTGTTTGTGTTCGGCTTCATTGTCGGCGCCGTCGACTCGACGCTCACGGTCCGCATCAGCGATGTCTGGCACAAGGACTCGGACTACATTGGTCTCCTGTACCTTGCCGCCGCTGCGCCCGCCTTCTTTGGCGGTCCCATCTCCGGCTGGATGGCGGACAAGTACGGCTCCGAGTGGGTCATTCTCCCCGCTGTGCTCTTCTGCCTCCCGTGGCTCCCGATTATGACGCTCGACAGCTCGCTCGCGGCCGTCATCGTCGCTTTCGCCATGTGTCTGCTCACCGTCACGGTGCTCAACTCTGTCGCGTCGCTCGAGATGGCCATTGTGTCAAAGTTCAAGCCGGGCATCTCGGAGATCCACGAGTTTGCCGCCATGAACCTTGCGTTTGCGCTCTCGTCGGCCATTGGCGCCATCGTCGGCGGCCAGATCTACGACAATGTCAAGAACGGCTGGACCGTCGTGTGCTGGATCGGCTTTGCCGCGTTCGCCGTCAGCATCCCGCCGCCCCTCATCTGGACAGGAAAGATCCCGCTCCTCTCCCGCATCCTCCGCCGCCCGCCGCCCAAGAGCTGCATCCCCCCCGAGGAGCGCGAGTACTGGGAGCGCAAGGCGCGCGGAGAGGACCCCGAGGCGGAGGCCGAGGCCGAGTCTGCCGCCGCCGCGCCCGTCGACACCAAGGCCGAGGCTGCGCCTGCCAGCGCATAACCGCCGTCCACGCCCATCTTCCTTCATCGCATTGCATTTTGCTTTCACCCCTCTCATCGATTCACATTCCCACTCCCCACGATAGGCATCAGGCCGTCCTGCAGACGGCCAATGTCCCATGTACACTACACTAGACACCTTATAACTAGAGCTCTGGATCTCGGTTTTGGACATGCAACTGCATACTGCGCACGGTAACCTTTTAGCGCTGCATCAGGTGCGGAAACGGCGATGGGCATCAAAGGCAACGGCCTGCCCTCTGACAACGGTAAAGGGTAGAGTCAGCGGTGACACGCCCCAGTCCGAAATGGACACGGATGGAGTGCTGAACCATAGAACGACATTAGACGGATGGATACATAGACAGGGGCGAGCCTCTTGATTGGGCACCCAAGAGGTGCGCCGACAATCCCGCCACTGGGGACGCACTATGTAGTGGTGCACTCGACGCCGAACGGCGTAACCGCGTCCGTTTTTGCTCCTCAATCTTGCTCCCCACTCGGTCGCTCAGTACGTGGTGCCGCGGGCCGTCTACCGACGGATCCGGCCACGCAACAAGCTGGAGCGGTCTCAAGTGGCGGAGCCTCTCCAAAGGCTCCAATACTCGGAGGAGGCTGCTACTGTGTCCCGGGCCCGACTTGTGGACTTTGGTGCCCGCAACGAGCAGAGATGCATTACATTCATGCATCCACATGTAACTAGAAGGTACCATGTACAGTGCGTGCAAGGAGATCAGGAAAAATGGTCAAACTGTCAGAAGAGTCAACATGGTGGGCCTTTGTGGCGGCCGGCCCTCATCACGTGATCTCTCGCCAAATGTCAGTACACCTGTCCACAACCTCCTCAACAGTACTTTGTCTACGCAATACTACCCCATTCTGTCCCCTTGAGAGCCAGGCTCTCACAGAGAGGCCCTTGGGGTGCAAACTGTTGAAGTATAAAGGGCCGTTTTTGCGTCGCTCTCTTGCTCTGTCTCTCTCCCTCTCTCTGTCCCAACATGGGTGCTCGACCTCGGCGACGGGAACGTTGCAGGCAGGGCGAGTTGAGGCTAAGCGCGGGGCGCATTTTCATCACAATATCAAGTACAGCGGACTAGTCTAAGGAGGTACTTGATGGCCTGCGGAGGAGAACGAGAAAAATTAAGAGAATCTATATTTTGGAGACGACTTCTTCATGTTGGTCGTGGAAAATCGAGAGGTCTAGCTCTTGAAGTGGGGGGCGTTGAGGATAATACCCATAAGCACTCCCGCGATGGTTCCAGCAATCTCCCTCTGTCAGCGGCTGGTCTGAAGGGAGGAGATGTCACAGTGTTACTTACAGGAATGGTCATGATCCAGGAGAAGACAAGGAGGCCGACACGCTGCCAGTTGACGGCCTTGAGGGTGCCGTTGCAGAGGCCGACGCCGACGGTGGCGCCGGTGATGCACATCGAGGTCGAGACGGGGAGCGAGAACTGGGAGAAGACGAGGACGGTGATGGCGGCGCCCATCTCCATGGAGCAGCCGCGCGAGGGCGAGTGGTAGGTAATCTTGTTGCCCATGACCTTCATAATGTTGTAGCCGTAGGTGACGAGGCCGAGCGAGATGGTGGCGGAGATCCAGACGAGCTGCCAGATGGGGACGGGGGCCTTGGAGGCGGCGGCGTTTCCAGTCTTCCAGGTGGTGTAGATGACGGCCCAGGGGCCGGCGGCGTTTCCAATGTCGTTGGCACCGTGCGCGAACGAGGCAGTGCAGGCGGTGAGGACCTGGACAAACGAGTAGGTGTGCTCGACCTCGTTCGAGTACTTGGGAGCGTGCGAGTAGACGCGGGCCATGCGGTCACCCTCGGGGGTGCCCGAGACACCAGACTGGGCGGCGTGAATGTCATAGTTGAGACCGTAGAGGAGGCCGACGACGATCATGGCGGGGATGCGCTTGATGATGCGAACCATGTTGTGGCGCTCGTAGACCTCACCGTCGCCGAGCTGGTTCTCGTGGAGAGTGCGCATAGCCCATCCAAGAGGACCCTTCTTCTCGCGGAGCTTGGCGTGGAACTTGGCCTGGTTGTTCTCCATGATCTGCTTGTAGGTGAGCTTGCCCTCGGTAGCGACAAGAGTGGCGGGGGTGTTGGGGTAGGTGATGCCCTTGGCGATGGTGGCGGGGGTGTTGGGGTCGGACATGGCGGGGGGAGGGAGGCCCTTGAACTCGGTGGGCTCGCCGGAAGCCTCCTCCTGGAAGGCCTTCTCGTCAAACTCGTCGTGGTGCTGAACAACGGCGTAGTCGGGAACAACGGCCTGCTCGCCCTCGGCGCACTGGCGCTTGAAAAGGAGGGGACCCTGGAAGATGTTGTACCAGCGGAGGCTCTGGTCCTTCTTGATGATCATGCAGTAAATGTAAGGGACAAAGAAGATGGCGGCAAGGAGAGCAAGACCAAAGCCAACGCCAAGGGTGACTGAGACAATGTACCACTTGGGCTTCTTGTTGAGGCCAAGGTTGGGCGATCCCTTGTAGACGATGGAAAGGGTGCAAATGGTGCCGGCGACGAGGAACCAGAAAGGCGAGGTCCACACGGCCCAGCGGACGGGGTCGCGGCGGATGTGGACGACGACCTTGATGAGAGTGAAGATGATGGCACCAAAGCAGGCAGCAATGGCAGGAGCCATACCGAGACCGGCAAAGATGGCACCGAGACCCTTGCCCTTGTTCCAGCCCCACTGAACAGAGTTGGCACCGACAGTGGCAACTCCGACACCAGCAACAGCGGAAATGAGCGAGTAGGTGGACGAGACGTGAGCCGAGTGGCGAGTGCACCACATGACCCAGGACGAGGCAGCAGCAAGAGCACAGGTGAAGGCGAGCATCTGGACAGGGGCGTCACCGCGGAAGGCCGAGTTGGGGATGATACCGTTCTTGATAGTGTCGGCAGTACGAGCGCCGACGGTGATGGCACCAAGCATCTCAAAGATGGTACCTGTAGAGTTAGAGACTGTCTGCAAGATATAACTTACCAAGAACCATGGCCTGGCGGTAGCTGACGGAACGGGAAGAGACCGAAGTGGCCCAGGCGTTGGCTACATCATCTAGGAGTGTTAGGGGGCTTCTGGCATTGTCGGAGAACGCTGTACTCACTGGCACCGTTGTTAAACGCATCCAGTACCGCAAAAAACGTGCCGATAACCAGCACGTAAGTGTACTCGTAGAGAGGCATGTTGGAGATGATCTCTAGGAGGAGGGAAGTGAGAGAGAGAGAGAGTGAGAGAGTGTGTTTTCGAGATGATGGGGGGAAGAGAACCGCCAACGCTGTGAGAAATAAGTACTCTCCCCGCAGCCACTTCCGCTTAGAGCTTGTCTGGGAGATGGCGCCCGCCCGAGTAGCCACCCACACATTGCGAAGGGATCTCGCAAGAGTTGCGGGCGGGGGCGGCAATGTGCCGACTGGTGGTTTTGCCATACACGTTTGGTCGCACGAGTGCACGAGGGCCTCGTGTGAGCGTGTGAGCATCCGGGCATCGCTTCGGGTGCCAAGCGGTCAAGAGGGCCAGAAACAGAATTGGACAGCGCGACCGAGTGGGCCAAGTGTGGAAAAACGTTGCATTTCTCGTCCAAAGCTCACAGAGTGCCTGGACCTGGGCCTTCCAGCAGAGGGGTCTTGGCGCTGGCCAGAAGACGCGCCGATTCCTGCCAAGACTTTTTGGTGACGAGGGCACGAGACCAGAGACTCTGGTGTCGTTTGGTGTCATTGTTCCGCGACACGCACGTTTGTTCAGAAACACGTTTGTTATCGTTTCCGTCCAAAGCCCTGGATTGAGCATATCGCGCCTGTGTCAGTCTGGCCCTCTGTCAGTCCGTCAGTCGTCGTCGCTGTCGCTGGTGGTGAGCTCGACGCTGTGAGCGCGAAGTCAAGAATGAGATGAACAAGAAGCGACTGCGGATCGTCGTGGCAATGACATCCCACAAACATTCAGAGAGGGAGACAACGTATACAAAAGGCAGTCGAGTTTTCTAAAAGTGGCACCAAATGCCTCCGCCACTGTCAGTGGACGATCCCCACGCACGTGTGTTCTTTATTCTGTCCGAATCCGGGGTCTCCACATTTTCTCCATGTCCCCGCCAACGCGCCCAGCAATGACGTTGCACACGTTTATGGATCATCCCCCCATGCGGAGCCATGCGGAGCCTGCAGCCTGCTTCCGATGCTGCAATGTACGGCCCTGCACTCTGCACCCCCGCCCGCACCCTGCCTGTCCCAACAACGTTTCCCACCACTGCTGCCACTAGGAAGGCATCAACAATCAGCACGACCTCGGATCGACCATTCAGCTGCTGCGTCTCTTCTTCTCCTCTTCTGCGCTCCTCTGTTGCCTATTTTCAGCACCCAGTCCAAGACCATGAACATTGCAAACGTTGCTAGCAGTCTCGTGCCACAATGTCGATCAGGTGCGCAATGTCACAATGTCTTGGCCTCCAAGTAAGTGTCCATGGACACCAGAATAGACTGTTGAAGACGCCAAGTAATGTAATGTCTGACCACTCATCGTAACCATCAAACAGCCCTTGGCAGGAGATCACACTCGAGATGTTACCTGCAGCGACTGGGTGTGATGGGATCCTGCGCGCCAGAAGGCCCAGCCCAACCACCGAGGCGAAACCCAAACCTTGTTGTTGCCTTCGATGCGAGACGCGGAAGAACATTGGAGCACACGGACCGGAACACCCCCACCTCCACCTCCGATCGCGGCCCCGGTTGGCGTGCCATGCAGATGTCTGACCGTCTGCAATGCTGGTCACGTGTATCTCGGAACTTGTGCGCTTGTGCAGTCGGAGCGCTTGTTGGCGGAATGGGCCCATAATCGTTAATCGTTAATAGTTGCTATGCCACAGCACGTGTTTCCAAAGATGCAATGCATGCAATGATCGTCGCCTGTTTCCGACGAGCCGGAAAGATCGGGGGTGGATGTACTGTCCTCGGCGCCGCGTCCTTGAGCCGCCCGAGTGGGGGGCACATTCACACGGCGCATTCGACGCAGAATGGAACAGAGTATCAGATGATTCCGTGCGCTCGTGCGCTCGGTACATACTTGCGGGTACTACGTACCACGTCCTGCGAATCGGCCCAGGCCAGGTCCATCAGCCCGGAATATCGTAATGACCGGTGCCACATTCCGAGAGAGCAACAAACGTGTGTTATCATCGCATGGGCGGCCTGGTCGGGAGAGGCACGGACGGTCCCAATTATAGTTTTGGCCACGCTTGGCGCTCGTCTGCGGGTGCCATCAGCAAAAAGGGACAAGAAATAGAAATGGAAAAGGAGCCAAGCAATTGTGGCGTTGATTTCACAGCAGAGTGGTGCAGTTGGTTGTACATCCCGGCAGTGCACAAATGCTCTCGTTCTGGGCGCGAATCATTGTCCATATACTTGCAGCACCTGTCCTCACTCGTGTCCCAAACTATCGCCTCAAGCGCGATATGCCACCGTCACGCACACACACGCAGGCGGAAGACGCACTCGGCCCCCGCAATCAGACCGTTCCAGCGCAACGTCGTGCACTCGCCCGGCGACCATTGAGAGGATCGCGTCCCCGCCGACAACCCTCCGCAGCCGGTGCTCGGCCAACAGCCTGGCGAGAGCTTGGTGGTCCAACTGCGCCATGCTGACAGGCACCCCGCCCGCCGAGGCTCAGACTCCGGCCACTGTGGTGATGGCCATGTTCAGGACACGGCGAGCTGGTCTCGGACGACGAGGAACAAGGCAATTGAAGCTCGTTGTCTTCAGCGACGAAGATTGAGAGTCACCGGAGCATGTCAGGAGGCACGCAGTTGCTGGGCTGCAGCGTAGCGATGTGTTTCGGTCCAGGCACACAGGGGATCAAGCCTGTACCGGAGGGTCCCAATGAGTAGCATGGCGGCTTAGAGGAGGGGGACAATGCTGGATCGTAACGCCTCGAAGCCTCCATCCACAACGCCGCCGATAGCAATCCTGCCGGAGGAGAGCTGGGCCAGGTAAAACAACGCCACCGTTACATAGAGACTTCTTCCTGCGCCCGTGCGTCCTAATGCTAGGAGAAGTTGAGGTCAACGCAGTTCTCAGACGGCACATGCACTCAGCTCTCAGTTTCCTCGCTCGACTTCCTCGCTCGACGATCTATTGGCCATTCACTGCCAGCCTCGAGCGCGGACATCGCGTTGTGAGAAGCAATCTGCAGTCCGCAGCTCGCAGCTCGCAGCTCCACCTCTTTCTCCCCCACCGGCTTTTCCAGGGTGGCAATGGACTGACCTCACTTGCTACAAGTCGACTTGCACCGGAAAGCACGACCAGGACGAGGCGGTTCTGTCATCGGGTGCCATAGCAGACACAGCCACCGTGAGGATTGACTCTGAACTGAACCATCTGCCACACACCTTCCTAGGCGAGAAAAAGGGCCGCCTGAAAGCATCATACCAGAAGTTGCTGATCACACGCCTCCGCTTTCGGCGATCTCCACCTTGGTACTCGACCATCGATACTCTGCTTCCCATCGTCCCATCTTCCAACCTCGAGCGCCACTCGTTTCAGCTCAACTGTACCTTACGCGCACTCAGTTCCGTGTCACTGACAGATCGTAGGCGATGCAAACGAAAAAGAGACAGGACAGACAATGTGCCGCTGTCATGGACGAGTTAGGAATCGAACCAAAGACCTTGTCAATGAGATGTTTGTGCAATGCTAATGACACGCTCTACCAACTGAGCTACACGCCCGACGATGCACTCTGACTCTTCCGCGTTTCCACATTCCTGCGGACAGTCGTTCTGGGCTCTAAAGTGTGAGAGAAGCATCAAGAGGCAGTGCGAAGCTTGTCTGGGACCGACTGCGACAGCAGGAGATCTCTTTGTGCTTTGTGGTTCTTTGCTTCCCTGTCACTCTCTCTGGCGGTGAAACGCGGAACAGATACTCTGGACGTGATCGTTGGGACATGCACATGACGATCGCGTTCACCATGAGAAGCCCGCACTGAGTTGTTAGCTCAGCGGGCCCCACCGGTCTCCACCGGGCCCCACCTCTGACCCACTCTGGTTTGTGGCAGCACAATGCGGCGCGTGCCTTGGTCCCCGTCTTTGATAGCAAAAGCCCACGCAGGCAAGGCCGGTTTCAGCTACCCTGGGCGCGAGTGCGGGGCATCGTTGCCCCGCCCGCCAGCCCCGTCGTCCATTGGCGCTGCGCCGTTGTTCCAGAGGTATTTTGACGTGGAAGCGTCCAGGGAGCAGGAAGACGTCTGCGCCAGTCTCCTATCAGCGTCGCCTGCGCTGCGTGGACGGCCTGGTGCGAGCACTCGAGAAACAGACGGCATTTTCCGAGGAATGTCCCTCGCCCAAGCGGTGGCGGTGGCGGCGGACGTCCCTGCGGACCTCGGCTAGCCAAGCCCGCGCCTTTGAGCTCTTGATGGCTCACCAGCACAGCGCGACCAGGGCGCCGAGACCTCGTGATTGACTCATATACTTTCGCAGCCCATGTCCCACCTCCCTCTTGCCCACCCAAACAATGATACAAGATGCGAACGCGACGTCCTGGAGTGGTAAGTGGCATGGCATAGCAGGGCTGACATGTGGAAGCGGTTTACTACCTGACCATCAAGGCGTACTGTCCGCCGAGCGCGGACTGGATCCAGACGCTGAGATACATCGTTCCAACACCAGCACGACAGCTCTTTGCCACTCCGGACCGGAAAGCCGCCGTCTTGATGGTCTCGGTCTCTGTAAGCTCTGCCGCTTTTGCCGTCCAGCTCACTCCAGACACCCGCCGAGCACGACGCGCTGCTTGCCTTTCTCAACACGATTGAGGGCGGGATAAACGAGCTCTTTCTCCAGATCATCTCCCCGACCCCCGCCGAGCACTACATTCGCTTCCTCGAGCACTTTGACTTTGCGCGCGATGTGGGAGCAGGCCCCGTGTTGCGGTTCTCCTTGCAGGACCTCAAGTACCGCTACTTTCCACGCGAGGGAAAGGGACCAAAGGCACCAGCCGTCATTGCGCCGACACTCTGCAAACTGGTCTTGGCACAAAAGTTCTCCCGCGTCCAGGTCCTGTTTGTCGACATGGAGCCGTTATGGCGAGAGCAGCTTGTCGGACTGCTAGAGGCGCTGGAGGCACACCGGCATCTCCTCTTCATCCAATTGCTGGATCAAGGGTGGGGAGAGCTGTCGGAGCGGGTGCGAGCCATTTGTATCAGAAACCTACACGCGACAGATTAGATGAATGTAGCCGATGTTGTCTTGAATCTTCCACGCGTGCGGAGCTCCGCCATACTGCTTGACCTGGAGGTCAGGCCTCTCACACCCTTAAAAAGGAACCTCCCGGTGAACTAGGAGACCGTGGACGAGTTAGGAATCGAACCAAAGACCTTGTCAAGATGTCTACAAGCCAGTGTCCGAGAGGACGCCTGGGCAGGCTGCTAATGACACGCTCTACCAACTGAGCTACACGCCCCACGACGACCAAACTCCACTGAGAGCTCCCCTCCTGCACAGTCCTCGCTGCTCTGCAGTTTCGAGTGGGCAAGAGACGTACAGCGTCGGGTATGGCTGCCCAAGCAGCATGACAGGATGGCTGCCCAAGCCCGGCACACACCTGGTGTTTGTTAGCCGCTCACATCTTGCTCCTGCTCCTTGCGTCAATCTTGGCGATGCGACTCCCTGGAATGAAAGCTTGGGCGACCTTGGGTCAAGTGCGAAGAACGGGAAACGAGTACCGGAAGCGACAGTGCACCCTTCCCAGCCGCAATGCAATCAGCCAAGACTCGAAACGTCTTCTTGTGCTGGTGCAATCGTTACGCCACCTCGTCTTGTGAAACCGGTTGGCGGAAACGCCGGCGTTGGGAGTGTTCGATGCTAAGACGGTTCTAGGGCAGTATGTATCTTCCTGCGCTGGGGCGCTCTGCCGATCCGCGGTACCCACTACCGAGGCCTCGTCGCGTCCAGCCTGCAAGCCGTGGTGAACACCTCTCTCCCCGTCCATGTATGTTCTGCAAAAGGATGCGCTGCGGGGCATGCGCAGTACATTGCAAGGAGCGTAACACTCCAAGTGCACGACGCCACCGCCTCACGGTGTCCCCTTTATAATTGCCGCAAAAATGGGCCCCCCGGTTGGGCTCTACATGGAGACCCCTCGGCTCTGCGAGCGCGCCTTGATCCCCGACCCTGCCAACTCTCACGCACTCTCCACGTTTGACCGGCCTCCACGGGCCACGGAGCCCGGTGGGTCCCACAGCTCACACCTTGGGGCTGACAACAACAGTGAACATAGCATGGGCCGCCTGACACCACTGGGCGGATACCCACCAGCAGAGCCTGTCAACCCCGCGGGGCCTTGATCGAACCGTCACAGAACCCATGCGACCTGTAGCCACGTCACGGACTCGGTTGGTGCCTGACCACTGCAGGTGCGCGACCAACACGGTATGGTATGTAGTGCACGCCGAGGTCACGGCGACAGGCTGGGATCGCCCGGTGGCTCGGCGGCGCGGCGGGGGTGGCAGCGGTGGACGTCTACACATCTCTCTTGATCGCCGAATCACCAAAGCTGCGACAAGTGTCGGATCACCCAGCGTATCGGCCGTGGCTGACACCTTTATTCACCGGGCGCCCGAACGTGGCGGAAGGGTGTGGCCGACACGCACATCTGACGCAGCTGGCCACCTGACTCCAAGCCTCCTCTCCCTCCTCTCCTCTCCATCCGTTTGACGGCAGACAACAATAGAGCAAGTAGCTACCAAACTGCCACCTGCCTCTGCACTCACAGGTACACCGGCACTGGCACCGGCTGTGGTGCTCCAATTCCCACTGAGGAGCACCTGCCCACGGGCCTCTTGAGCCCGCCCGAGCCATGCGAACCAACCTGGAAGGGGCCGTGCATGAGGGGAGAGCGACGGGATACATAAGTGCTTACAGCAGTGGAAATGGCTCGGCAAACATCCCCACGCACCACTCAGCACCCATCATTCCTTTGAACCCCAACCACCAGACGCAGCGCGTTAACCTTTGCGGCCCCACATCTCTCCGCCCTCGACCTCCGCTTTCCCGTCCTCCCTCGAATCTTTGTCCAGAGCAAATCCGCACCAATGGCACCCATATTGTGGGCCAGCGCCGCCCAGGCCGCACCGGTCCCGCAGCTCGTGGCACGCAGTGATTTATCGGGCCTGGCAATCAACCCATTCTACCTCATGACGGTCGGTATCAAAGAGGCGAACAGCATAGCGTTCGCGTGTGTGTTTGCCCTCTTCACCGTCCTGTACGGTCTGCGCCTGCACCGCCGCCCAAAGCATGCGTTCGTGTGGCGCTTCCTGCTCCTGTTCTGCATCTGTGAGTACGGATATGATGACGGCGGTGGTTTCAAGCGAGCAGTGATGCAGCTGTTCGGCTCCCGGTCGGACCGGAGTCGCTCCGCCCTGTCTCCCTGGTCCGAGCGCTCGCTTCGCCTGGCTGCAGCGAACGTGAAACTTGTCTTCTTTGGGCACGGCCGCGCGCCGGCTACCGCCACCCGGCGCGGTGATGGCTGCCGCACTTGCTCCCTGTTGTGCACTGAGCGTCCGCTCACAGCACAGTCCGCGTTGTGGCGTTTGTGATCCGCCACCAGGTGGCGAAAACCTCCCCGGACGCGAGCAACTTTATGGCGCTTCTGATCGTGAACGGCGTGTTTATCATTGCTGGCTTCCTGTTCCTGGTGGAAGGAGTGCTCGCCATGCTGTTCCAATACTTTTGTGCCCTCCGCGGCGTATCTGGCGAGGGCCACAAGAAAGTGGCACTGGCGCGCCACGCGGTCGTCGCCTTCATCTCCGTCATCGGTATCATTGGCGCCGTACTGCAGATTACGGCACTGAACAAACTGGACATGAAGCAGTTTGAGCACGCAAAAAAGCTGCGAATGGCCTCGGGAGGCATGTTCTGCTGCGTCTCGGCCTACATCGCTGTCGTCTCGATTGCGGTCAACTTTGTCAAGTGGCGCCCGGGCAGCACGGTAAAGATCAACAAGGCCATCCCGTCCACCATCTTTTGCATCTGCGGCCTCGCGATGTTTGTCGAGAGCGTCTACCGCGTCCTGTCTGCGCGTTCCTCTAGCGGATGGATTGCCGGCGAGGAGGCGGTCGATATCATGCTCGTGCTCCCCGAGTGGGTCATTCTCGTCCTGTTCATTGTCGTCGACTTTGACTCGTTCCGCCGCGTCACGCTCTGCAACCCCTTTGGCACCACCCCGCAGGACAAGCCAGACCCCGCCGAGCTCAACGACGACGCAGAGTTCCACACCGAGGTCTGGAGCAGGTATGGACAGGCCGAGAGGCAGCAGAGCCTTGCCGCCCTCGTACGCGCGCGGACAAACACGTCCTACGAGGACATGCTCGAACGCAAGATTGACCCCGTCTCCGTTGTGGCTGTCCCCAAGGCGCCCTGCCAAGTTGACGCGGAGAAGGCCCCTGCCGATGGGATCCAGAACCGGTTTACCGCGCTCGACAGGCAAAACTCGCTCAGCTCTATCCGCCGCACGCGCACAAACTCAAACTACAAGGACCAGCTGGAGCGCAAGCCTGAAGTCCTCGCCGACCCGTCGTTCCCTCACCCGCCCGTGTCCGACGGGATCCAACGGTTCACGCCGCTCGATCGGCAAAACTCGCTCAGCGCCCTCCACCGCGCACGCTCAAACTCGAGCTACAMSKWCCACCTCGAGCGCAAGGTCGCCCACGAGCGCAAGTCGTCCAGTTCATCTCTCACGAGTGTTGCTGCGGCAGCTGCGAATGCAGCCGTCGCTGCCATGAACGCCGCGATGGCAGCAGCTAGCACTCCATCTGCCCCGCTTTGCAGCCCGACCGACGACAAGACGCAGAACGCCATCAGCCCGCTCAACCGCCAGGGCTCGTCGACCGTTCTCCGCCTCACCCCCACCGAGTCGAGCTACGACGACCACCGCGCCTCTCTCACCGTCTCGGTCGTCACGTCCGCGTACATGACCCCGCCGACGTCGCCGCTCGGCTCGCCTCTCGGGTCCGCCACGCCGGGACGCACGCCCTCGCCATTCGTGGCGCCAGACCCGCCCGCCCCCGACGTGCAGCACTTGTTCACGGACCGCGACAAGCGGGAATCCCTGCAGGCCATCAAGCGCACGCTCTCAAACTCGCACTACGAAGACAAGCTCGAGCGCAAGGCGGCCCAGACGCCGCCGCCGTTCGCCCCGCCGTCCATCCCGCTCCCGCGCACACCGCCACGCGTGGCCGTCCCCGTCGATGGCATCCAGAACATGTTCTCCGCGGCCGATCGGCAGGCCTCCCTTGCGGCTGTCAAGCGCACGCGGCACAACTCGCACTACGAGGACAAGCTTGACCGGCGCCTCTCACTGAAAGCGTAGCAGTAGTTACAGTAGTAGCAGTCTTCGTAGAAGGCGTCGTTTATAGTCTAACCCAACCCCTCCCCATCTCCCCCTGCCTCCTCCCCTCTGCTTTCCTCGCCCGTTTATGTCAATATCCTGCCCGCCCAACGTATCACGTCTTGGCGTGTCGTATCCACGTACATAGCTACGTATCCACGCAGTGCTAACCTACACCCCAAATCCCTCTCATCCCGCCTGTCGCCCGCCTCTCTCACTTATGTAGCTGATCGAGGCTCATGGACACATTACGCATCACTTTACCATGTCCTCTAAGTCATGAGAGACTGTGCATGCATCTCACGTGCGATTGATGTGCTTGTGCGGGAGGGTACGAGGGTACGAGGGTGCAAAGGGCGCCACAACTTGCAAGATGCACGGCTGCCTCAAGTCACGTGCCTCAAGTCACGTGTCACCGGCAAGAGACCAACGAGACCAACGGGCACTAGACCCTCTTTAGCCATCCAGCTCTCTTGCCTTTACCCACTTGCTCACACCCCCCCGGCACAATGGCATTCGCTCCCTCGCTCGGCGACAAGGTCGTGCGGCATCTGGTCAGGCTCCTCGCCAAGCTGCCTGCATCCCTGCAGCGCTGGCTTGCCGGTCCCGAGGTGACCATCGACGGCAACAAGCTCTTTCTCGACGTGCAGCTCATCCTCCGCATCGTCAACCTTGAGAAGCCTTCCAACCCGGATGCCACGCCCATATCGGCCCAGCGTGCGAGCCTCGACCGCAAGGCATACGTGTTCTCGGTGAGCGAGCCTGTGCGCTCCATCCAGGACATTACCATCCCGACGCGGAGCGGCGGCCGTGCCGCGCGCGTGTACAGCAATGTCAAGCCGGGCAGCGAGCTCGGCACGGTCGTGTACTACCACGGCGGCGGCAACGTTCTCGGATCGCTCGAGAGCACGGACAGCATCTGCCGCGTCATTGCGGCGCAGACGGACCTGCGCGTCGTGAGCGTCGACTACCGCCTCGCTCCCGACCACAAGTTTCCCGCCGGCGTCGAGGACTCTATCGACGCGTACGAGTACGTGCGCGCGCACAAGGAGTGGGGACACGTCGTGGCCGTCGCGGGCGACTCGGCGGGCGGGTCCCTCGCCGCCGTCGTGAGCAACGAGACGAAAAAGGCCGCAAAGCCCGGGATCCCGCCCCCAGACTTTCAGTTCCTGCTGTACCCCTGCACAGACCTCTCGGTCCATCGCGAGAGCTACAAGACGTTTGCGACCGGGTACATGCTCTCGACGGAGCAGGTCAACTGGTACGTCGGAAAGTACATCCGCACGCCCGCCGACCTGCACGACCCGCGCGTCTCGCCCCTCCTCGAGGACCTGCACGGCGCGCCGCCCACTCACCTCACCGTTGGCGGCTACGATGTGCTCCGCGACGAGGGCATTGCGTATGTGGAAAAGCTCAAGGCGTCGGGAGTCGACGCAACGCTGCAGCTCGTCGAGGGGCACATCCACGCGTTTGCCAACGCGTCCGGTGTCAGCACGTCGGCCACGCCGGCTCTCGAGGAGGGCGTCAGGGCCCTCCACGCGGGCGTGAAGAAGGCCGCGGCGGCCAAGGCGCGGAGCTCATAGGGGTTGTCGTAGTTGTATGTCATCCATTACTAGTATCCATCCTACATCTCGAGCCAGAAGTTTTCGCCCTCCTCCTTGAGCACATCGGCCTCGGCCTCCCATTCCCACTCCTTCCATCGTTGTGCAATCTTGGGGATCATGGCCGCCATGGACTCGAACGGCCCAAAGGGCAGGCTGGGGGACCTGCACGTCAGCGTGGCTCTCGGCAGCGGAGCTCACCAGGTATCGTACTCTCCGCTGTCGAGCGTGAAGCGGCCGGCCGGGAGCTCTGCCGCGTACTCTTCCGTAGAGATGAACCGGATGCGGCCGATGCGTTCTTCGATCTCGGCATACGTGTACGGCAGCGGGGGCGCGCTGTCGCCGTCCTCGCCGTCGGCGGCATCTTCGCGCACAACACGCCACAGCGCTTGGACCGCCGGAGTCCACCGCGCTTGGAGCGTCGGAGTCCACTGCGCGACAATATCCTCGTACGCAGCCTGAGACTGGTGGTACACCCGCATGTCGTTGTCGATATCCAGGAACAGGTTGCCAAAGGCCCTGTCCGCGGTGAACGGCTGTGCCTCGGAGATCAGCCCGAGCAGCTCCTTCCAGTCGTCCGCGACGAGGTGCCGGGTGGCGTAGTAGAGACTTGTCTTCAGGAGGTGGAGGCGCAGATGGTGAAAACACACGTCGCGGTACCGGTGGCCGCGGTGGGTGATGTCGGGAAAGTTGACGAGCGTGACCGCTTCCAGCGGGACGGTGGTTTGTGCCAGCGGCTCCACGAGGTTCTGGAGGGCGAGCTGGAAAGAGTCAAAGCTGGTCTGCGAGGGAGGGACGTCTGTCTTTGAAGCGTCAGAAACTGTCTGTCAGTCGGGAATGCGGCCCCCACCTGCTCCAGCGCCCAGTCGTCAAAGATCCACACCGCGCGGCGCACGTCGTCCCGCGTAGCGTCGTTGCCTTCGGCGCGCAGCCAAGCATGCATTAGCAGCTTGCCGTCAGCGGTATACCGCACGCGATGTGTGGTCTCCACCGCCCCTGGCCCAAGGACCACGCCTCTACTGAGATGCGTGTCCCACCACTCCGTATTGCGCGGGAGGAGATGGACGGGCACGAACGCAGTGCGCGGCGCGTAGAGCGGCAGGAAATCCTCGTATTCCCAGCAGTGCGGCAGCGCAAAGATGCGCACGAGAGCCACGCGCGCGCCCGGCGCGTTCACCGCTGCGGCGACCCAGCCATGGGGCTCGACATAGCCGCGAAGATCGAGCGTGCGCGCTAGGCGGAGGATGTGCTGCAGGAGGACGCGCTGCTCGGCCTCGCGGGCGCTCCGCGGGCCGTCGGGGCGGAACGCGCGCGGGCCAATTCCGGGTATCCAGCCTCGGGGAGTGTAGAACATGAGCGGGCCGACGTCGCGCTCCGGGCCGTAGCACATTGTGAGCTCCTCGTCGAGAAAGCTCCAGGCCAGCGGGCAAATAATAATGTGCGCGCACTGCGCGTCGACGCGGTCGCGGTACTGCCGGCTCGTGGTGCGCATCGGCAGCCACGACTCGGCGTGGCCGAGGATGCTGTCGATGAGGTGCGGATACAGGTCGTGGTCGAGCACAGTCATGGTGGGGATGATGGTAATGCAAGTCTCCGATAGGGGTAGGTATACTCTATCCCGCTGTTACGTCACCGGATGCCATAGCCACATGCCTGCATCCCCGACGATATCAACAACCGGCCACAATGGCCTATGCATGCTGCGCATCCTGGAACAAGAGGTCTCGCTCACTCGCCCACCCACGCAGCTCCCACTCGTGCTCAATCATTGGGAAAATGTCCTCCATCTTGTCGTGTGGCTCGAACGTAAACTCGGGCGACCTGGCGTGTCAATGACAGCAATGGGCGGGCAGTCTCCGCGCGACTCACCAGACGGGGTACTGCCCCGTTTCGAGCTCCCAGACGCCAGGCTTGAGCTCGGCCATGTACGATTCCAGCGAGACATGGTCGATACGGTCCAGACGCTCGCGTGCTTCCGCGACCGTCATGTGCGGGGCAGCAGGAGCAGCGGCAGGGTCGGGGGTGGCGACGGCGACGGCAACGTCGCCGTTCGGCGCCAGGGCAGCGGGTGCCGGTGGTGAGACAGCAGCATCAGTACCAGCAGGAGCATCCACAGGAGCAGGAGCGGGGGCGGCAGCCTGCGTGGCGGCAGCGGCAGGCAGTGCGCCGCCGCCTGGCTGAGCTGCGATTGCAGCCGCAACCGGTGCCGGAGCAGTCGCTGGACCTGCGGGTGCTGGGGGCGCGCCAAACTGCTGGTTGAGTATCTGCGCCAGGGCACCCTGCTGGTTCTGTGGGACGAGAGCGACCATTGCCGCGAGCGAGGCCGCAATGTTGTTCAGCTGCGCCATCGCTGCCGGAGGCGGGGCGTTGGCCGCTTGCGGAGCGAAAAGGGGCTGCAGGTGCGCGCCGACTGCCGGCGCGAAGAGCCCAAACGTTGCATTGCCGTTCTGCATGGCGATCAGGCGCTGGGTGAGCCGCCCGCGCAGGAGGCGGCGAACGTCCGCGTCGCCGTACGTGAGGTCGGAGGGGAAATTGACAATGGTAACGCGGACCTCTGAGGTGGGGTTTTGGGGATCGGGGAGCAGCCAGCCCACGAGCTCGTCGCACCAGTCCATATATGTCTTGAACAGCGGTCGAGACAGATCGGTCTGCGGCCGTGGTCAGTTGCTGGCCGATGACGGACGCCTGATTGCTTACCTTTCCACCGGTCCAGTCTGGGAAGAGGTACACGACGCGCTCCAGCTGTGCGGGGGCATCTGGTATCGCCTTCATCCTCCTCATCGCTCCTCTTGTGCTCAGAGACACGTTGCTCGTGAGTTGTTTGGCTCGCGAATCGACCACAAACCCATCGTGCCCTGCTACACGGACCTGGCCACCGATGACCGGCACGAAAACGACGCGCGGGGCCTGAATGGGGCAGAGGTCCTGAATGTCCCAAGGACCGGGGTCGCAGAAGACGCGCACGAGCTCGACCTGGGCTCCCGGCGAGTTGGTCGCTCGCGGGATCCAGTCGTCAGGGTTGATCCAGCCGCGCACATCGATGACTTTGGCGAGACGGAAAATGCGCTGCATGAGCTCGCGGCGCGCCGCATGCTTTGCGTCCGCGGGCCGCACCGCGCCGTCGGGATACAGGTGCGGGCCAAGCGGCTCGGGGAGCCAGCCGTGCGGCGTGTAGATCAGACACGGGCCGTCGTCGAAAAACTCGTCCCCTTCCGGGTTGCGGTACTGGTGCGAGTACCGTTCGGCGTCGTGGTAGCTCCATGCCACGGGTGCGATGATGAGGTGCGAGTAGATCTTGTCAATCTTGGTCTTGTAGTACTTGCTCGCGGCGCGCATCGCCAGCCACGCCGACGGGTACTGTGCGATCTGGTCAACGAGGTGTGGGTAATAGTTGTGGTCGAGGTAGCAGCGCGACATGTTGTCCGAAGTGTCAGTCAGTATGGTGAGAAATGCGGTGGAAAGAAACGACCGGGGGAGGTGAGGATTGGCTTTCTTTATATGAGAGTTTGTGGGAACACGCAGTGTCCGATGACGTCGTCTGCTGATCTGTGGCACAACCACCACCATGAGCGGAAATTAATTTCTTATCGACGGCCGTTTGCAGCAACCCCGTCGTCGCCTACGACAGCCCCGCCGTAGCGACCCGGACACGCGACGAGTGTGTCACAGAGCCCCTCAACGTGAGGTGATGACACATGCTTGTATCCAACAAACCTCCAAGGCAGCGAGCGGACATCTTTGAATGGCACTGCACGGTGGGAGGCGTGCCTGGGACAGAGTACCAGGGCGGTAGGTTCACACCGGCGGAGCTGACAATGCAGTACCACCTGCGCGGTGTCCCGCCATCGAGCTACCCCATGTTCGCGCCAGACAGTATGGTCCTACCGCCAAAGGGCGCTTCGAGCGCAACAAGAAGATCTGCATCGACGGCCTCACGAGCTTCCACGCCGGCTCGTGGCAGCCCGCCTGGGGCGTGCGTACCGCAATCACGAGCCTCCGCAGCTTCTGGAACCAGGACGGCGAGGGGCTCGGCGCCATTGGCGCGCTCGACTACCCGAAGGAGGAGCAGAGGCGCCTTGCGCCAGCCTCTCGCGCCTCTCGTGCGACTGGGTCTGCACAACGTGCGGCGTCTGCAACGCCGAGCTCCTCCCGGATCCTGTCAGCGGCAGGGGCAAGGGCAGGGGCGAGGGCAAGGGCAATGTGGAGAGCAAGGACAAGTCGGAGGCGAACGACGGGCGGCCGTCGAGGACGCAGCCAAGCCAAACGGACAGGCGGACGAGACACGGGCCGAGGCACAGCAGTCCAGCCCATCCCAGCCGAATCGCCCGCCCAGCCCGCTCGGGCCGCCTCTCTGCCGGCGATGCACGTCACGCCCGCGTCGACGCCCGCGCCCGTCGCTGTGCGCAGCTCGCGGACGCGCTGCTGCCGCCGCGGACGGGCGGGTCGCAGCTGCATGCGCATGCACATGCCCATGCCCTTGGGCACGCGCCCGCGCACTTTCCAGCACGCTCGACTACGCGGCAGGTGCACACGCACGGCGGGCTGCTCTGGCACGACGTGCTTAGTGGGGCGCTTGTCGTTGTACAGCTGGTTCTGCCCAAAACTTTGTCAAGTGAAGAAGCTGGAGAGCCTGGGAGCGGTGACAGGTTCATCTAGCCCATTTCCAAATGCAGTAGTTTCTGCTTGGATCCCAGCCGACAGGCTAATGCGTTGACAATGCCAATGCTGGTCAGATGGGGGGCCTTATGGCTGATTGTGGCACTTTAGACCCAGTTGGCTCAATTCTAAGAAATCAAAAAACAAAACATATAAAAAGCCGACCAGACAGAGAGGAGAGCCTTGTTCCAACTCCCCCCACCATGCTCCTCTTAGGTTCAACGACCCGTCCAGTTGAAAGTGACCCGCTGGCTTTGATGCTCCTCGACTGGTGCCAGTACTTGCCGTCAGCAGCGTGGGAGCAAAGGGCGCGGAGAGCTATCATCAGCAGGTATCCTTCTCTGCACCGGTTACTACGCGGGGCCCGCCTCGACCCCGAGGCCCGGGCCGTACGGATTGGCAAGGTCGTCGAGGCCCGTCAGGTCGAGCTGGGAGTATGGACAATCTGGATCGACGAGAAGCACTTCAGCAGCTACCGGTGAGTTGCCCGTTTGCAGGACCCGAGGAGGAGAATGCCTTCAGCAGGTCATCCGCGAGATCAGTGGGGCTCGCGGACGTCGTTGCGGTCCGCTCGCTGTCGATACTTCTGCCAAGGAGCTTGGGCCTCAGTCCACTTGTTCTGTGTCGTTGGCAGTGCTGTCTTAAAGGTCAGCTCGTCGAACACGGGGTGGAAGGAGGCCAGCACACTTACTTCCCCCATCTTCATCCCAACTAACTCAATGTCCTCCAGCTCGACTCAAAGGCCCACCCATGTCCCGATCTGTCGAATGTTGCTTAAACGCAACAATCCGACAATTGTCGAGGAGATCATCGAGCTCCCGCCAGAGGAGGCGATGGTGAACGTCAAGGCAGCCAGCGCCGTCACGGCCGCCGCTCGTACGCTCGCCCTCCGGTGGTGTAACGAGGTCAACTCGGAGGTCGCGCAGGCCATGCGGCGCGCCCTTTCAGACCCGAGCCTCCGCGCCCTGTCGGATGAGTCTTTCTTTGAGCGTATCGACGAGCGTCTTCGACTCACCACGATCGGTATCATGATGAACGATGGTGGTGACAACTATGGCATCACGCTGCCGGCCATCAGCGCCACGCGCTGCTTTTTTTTCAGTTCCGTGAGGCTTGTTGGTCATTTTACTTTGCGAATGCTGTCTGACACAAACATGTAGTTCCTGTTCTACTTGGAACACCACGGTCCTACCGCCGCAACGAAAGGTGGACAAGTTATCGCTGCCATGACGTTCTTGCACGAGGTGGTCCACCTCATGCGCGTCGATGTTAGTGCGAGTCTGTGAAACGAGCTAACTGCTCTATAGCGGGGCACTGAGCAGCCGCCCGTCATGCCCCAGAACACGTATGGTCTGACGCCCGACCTGGACGGCAAGCCCGGAGAATCGGGTGAAGCGTTTCAACGCGCCCTCCTCGGTGGCCATCTGCAGTTTGGCGTCTCTGCGACGAACCGAGTGACTCCGGTGAGAACAGAGTTAGGATGCAGGGCTGAGTTACAGCACCGCCTGGTCATCGTCCGGCCAGCGCAGTGGTACAAGCTGAAGCGCCACTCAACGTACGCGTTGACCGACGACGACATTGACCTGTTGCTCGGTGGGTTGTCTGGCAAAGTCACTCTAGCAGTCGCTAACCTGTGTCCCAGCCGGCCGCTTTGATGTCGTCAAGCGCCGGGTGGAAGGGCGGAGGGCCTCGAGCCCGCCGAAGCGCAACCTGGGTCTGGGCATCATCCGGTCACGTCGTGCTTCGTAGAATGCTCATGTTCCGCCCGCTTGCGCCTCGCCGCTCTGCTGACTGGAGCACCCAGAGCGCAGATAGGTGGCGCCAGTGTCGTCGAGGCCCAGAGGAAGGCGTCGTCACTACCTCTTACCCTCTCCTCACTCCCCTCATACACGGCGACTGCCATTTCGATAAGTCGCACCGCAAGAGTCCGTCACGAGCCCCGGCCACGAGCCCCGGTCACGAGCAAGAAACGAAGTCTGCTTTCCATTGATTTCCTTTCCCTCTCCCTACTCTCCGTAATGTCAACTTTGTGTGTCCCACCACCCAAACGCGGCACGCTACGGACCTCCGATGACTGTCCCATAGCGCACACCATGCTCCCCCGTCTACGTCAAGCCCGAGAACGCGCTCCGGCGCGCCGAGGAGCCCTCGCCCTTGACACCGTCCAGTCGCAGGCCCAGGCCTTTTGAGTTGATCTCCGAGGTCTTCCCGTAGTGCGTATTGCGCGCGCGCGTTTCCTGTACTGACAGCCTACAGCAAGCGCTTCAAGCACACGCCGATCCCCGTCCATGACCCGTTTCTCAAGTACATGGACCGTGCGCTGGCTGTCGCCCCGCTGCTCGCTCGCCGGTCTGTTTACAATATGCATGCACCACAGATGACTACTACAGAACTATTCGCGTACGGCTTAACCGTGCGCTTAGAGGGCGCGGTGGTAGACGTCCTTGGGGAGAACACCACCCTGGTTGCGCTTGTTGTTGGCGTGGGCCCAGGCCTTGATGCGGATCGACTCGATCTCGATAAAGCCCGAGGTGGCGGTGGGCTCGAAGCCACCAAGCTCGTCCATGGACGAGAACTTGGCGTCGTAGAGGCCCTCGTCGGCGTCACGGCCCTGGACAATGACGTTGCCCTTGTAGACGGCGAGGCGGACGATACCGTTGACGGTCTTCTGCGAGGCGGGGATGGCGGCGGTGAGGAACTCGCGCTCGGGGGAGAACCAGAAGCCGTTGTAGAGGATCTCCGAGAGCTTGATGGTAAGGAACTGGTCACGGAGGGCGCGGACGTTGCGGTCAAGGGTCATGCCCTCGAGGTCCATGTGGGCGACACGGAGGATGGTGCCACCGGGCGACTCGTAGCAGCCGCGCGACTTGACGCCGATGAAGCGGTTCTCGACAATGTCGATACGGCCGACACCGTGCTTGCGGGCGAGGGCGTTGAGGGTAAGGAAGATCTCGACACCGTCGGTGACAACCTTGCCCGAGGCGGGGAAGGTGACCTTGGTGGGGAGACCCTTGGTGAACTCGATCTCGACCTGCTCGGGAGCGTCGGGGGCCTTGAGGGGCGAGGTGGTGAGCTTCCACATGTCATCGGGGGGAGTGGTGTTGGGGTCCTCGAGGATACCGGCCTCGTACGAAATGTGGAAGAGGTTCTCGTCGGTCGACCAGGGCTTGGCCTGGGTCTGGGTGACGGGGATGCCCTGGGCGGCGGCGTACTCGAGGAGAGCAGTGCGGCCGGCGAAGCGCTCGTAGAAGACGGGGAGACGCCAGGGGGCAATGACCW
>PQXP01000218.1:0-43372 GCA_002973495.1 Apiotrichum akiyoshidainum
CGCTTGAGCCCTCAAAGAGTAATGGACCGATGGTTCTCGCGGCGCTGCACCCCACACACCCGCGCGAGGACGGACAATGTGCAGGTGGAGACGTCACACAGTGACTGTCACACCCCGCCAGTCACACCGCATGCCTCATGCCTCATGCCTCGCGCCTCACGCCTCACGCCTCGCGGATCGGATCTCTGTCGACAAGCCCGGCGCTCGGGGCGGCGTCACCCGGCCCGAAACCGACACCGTGCACTCTTCCTGCGCTCTTGTAGCTGCTCGCTGCTCGCTGCCCATCCGCCAGCTTTCTTCTTCTGCTCGCACAATTCCGAAGAGGTCGAGGGAGCGAGGCTGGGGAAGAGGTAGAGGAATAGTTACGGCGGCCAGTGCGCGTCGGGAGCGCGCATCGGAATGCGGCAGCACCCGTGTGCGTGCGTTTCTGTCCTCTGCCCTCCGCTCCGACCAGACACGGCTGCCAATCTCCCGCCCGCCCGCGCGCGGCCCATGGCCTTTGCTGCAATGTGCAGACTGTGAGCATCCGCAGCATGCCAGTCTGGGGCACCATGCAGTATGCGGGGGAGCGAGGACGTGAATGCGGACACTGACGCGGACATGGACGCAGTGGCGCCCCCTCTTCTGCGCCGGAGATTGCTCCGTCGAGGCTGTGCCGCCGCGGTGGCGCCCTGAGCCTCGTGGCCAGCCGCCAGTGGCTAGTGGCTAGTGGCTGGGCGGGCGAACCCCAGCGCCGCAGAGCACCACAGTCCTCCTGGAATCGCCCTCCCTCGGGGAACGTGGAACAGACACGCGCAAGGTGGCGACACCCGCTGGCTGGCTGGCGGGCTGGTCGGCTGGCTGCGGCAGCGAGCGCAGGGCAGGGAGCAGGAGCGAGCCAGCGCGAGGGCAAGGGGCACGACAACGAGCGCAAACCCAACGCCATACGCGAGGGTCGCGAGAATGGCAAGTCGCGAGGTCGAGGGTCGAGGTTCGAGGGTGCGTCGGGGCCGAGGGTTCCGGGGTCGGTGGCGAGCCGGCCGGATGCCAGCCGAGAAGGAAACTGCAGGACAGTGCGCACGCTGCCCTGCGCGTGACATGTAGGCGGCGGCCCGAGCGCCGGGGCAGGCGCGCGCGCAGCCCTAGAACTTTGTGCTTGCCGCGTAATGTCGCTGTCGCGGTCGCGTGGGCGAGAAGAGACGAGACGAGGCGCGATCCCGCACGAGCACTGCGCCGCTGCTGTCGAGGAGGGGCGAGCTGGGGCACGCGGCCGTTCCCGGAAGATTCACCACAGCGCGCGAGTGTGCCCTCCGCGCTGCTGGGATGGCTGAGATCCCAGGGCCAGGTAGGCGGGTGTGGCGGAGACCCAACGTGGCATTGATGGATCTGGCGCGTTCATTCTCACTTTGGCGAGCGAGCTCTCATGTTTGTGCGTGCACATCTTTCCAGGTGATTGCGTGCTTCTTGGCATGTGTCGCTGCTGCATCCCGGCGCGGTATAATATCATAGTACATGCATGACGTCGTGGCAGTGTGTGTGGGTATCCTAATCATAATCTATGTAGTAGTGGTTGGGTGGGTGGGTCGTTAAAACTCCTCTTTCTCTTTTTCCTCTCTCTCATGTGTCTCTAGCTGCGGAGCGCAAGATTGCGTACCTCCCACAGCCGCTTCTCCTCCCTGCGCTCGCGGTCGGCGAGGTCGGAGCTCGACTGCGCGGGCCGCAGCGTCCATCCGCGCATCTCGCGCCTGTGCCGCTCCTCGGCATCGCGGCACTCGGCCCACAGCTCGGGGGGAATCTCCGTGCCGACCTGCGGCAACGTGCGGTCCTCCCAGCTCGCGGTGGTGGTCGCGACCGAGTGCGCCGACTCAGATACGAATCTCGTCGACGGCGCGCTCGGCGCCGAGCTGCCAGAGTTGAGCCCGATGCTCACGAGCTTGCGGCCCGACAGCCGCGTCAGCGTGCCGCGGAGCCCAGCGTCGTCCTCGTCGTCCGCCATGCCCTCGAACGGGTCCGGCTCGTCCTCCTCGGGCGGCAGCAGCGACACCCAGCACATCTTCTCGGGGTCAAACTTCATGTCGCCGACAATGCGCACGGCCGGCGCGCCGCCGCCGTTCAATGGCGAGTGCGGTGCCGAGCTGCCCGTGTAGTGCGTAATGAGCGCGGGGCGTGCCGAGCTCGCCACAGTGTCAAAGTCGCGCAGAATTGCCTCGTTGCCCTCCCAGCGCAGCGTCTGGGGGTTCCAGGTCATCTCGCCGACAACCTTCTTCTTGTCCACCGCGCCGAGGTTCTTGATGAGCATTGCGGGCTGCCGCTGCCGGCGCGGCTTGCCACCCGACTTTTTGCGCTGCGGCTCTTCCTTGCTGCTGGGCGACTTTTCGAGCGCTACTGTCAGTTTTGTAAGCATGTTGAAACTCACACTTCCGGCCCAGCTTGGGGTACGATGGCGTCGAGGGGGGGTCGACGCGTAGGTCCTCGATTCCCTCGAGCTCGGTGCCGTCACCCCAGTGGCGCGTGCGGCGGGGCATCTCCATCGTGCGCACACGAGGCACCGGTGGCGGGCGGAGCTGTTCGCGCGAGATGGCGTGCGATATGGGCGCGCGCATCTTTGCGAGCGAGGACGTTGTCGGCTGCGTGAGGCGGGATGCAGACTTTTGCTGCCGCAGGTGGTGTCTGTCGTCGTAGTGGGCAAGCTCAGAGTCGGGGCGCACGTGCCCGGCGGCGATGGCGTCCTGGAGACTAGCCAGGGACTGCTTGCGGACGAGCGACGGGGACGGGGACGGCGGAATGTGGTGGAACGACTTTTGGTGCCGGAGCCTGGACGGCGTCGAGGGCTCACGGAGGCTCGACGGCGGCGGCGGCGGCGGGATTGGCGGCGGAGGCATAAAGCTGCCTGCTGTCAACCTGTTGCGAGAGGGAGCACGCGCAGGTGGCGGCTCGCGCATGTAGGTGAGAGGACTTGTGGGCCGGCTGCGTGTGTCCTTATGAGAACCACCAGAGAGGTTGCGACCGCTGGCGCGGCCGAGCGACGAGCTCGTACCCTGGCGCGCATTCATGGGTACGGAGGGTGACTGTCGTCCAAGCCGCTCGCGGTCGTCCTTGTCAGACGCGGGCGCTTTGGGCCTATTGCGCTCAGCACCGAGCGCAAAAGGCACCGGAACGGTCCGCATCCGGCGGCTCTTCTCCAGTCGTCTGTGGCTAAGTTCGGCACGCGGGTTGTCAAACACGATGCCGTCCTCGAACGAGTCGTCGCGGCCGTCGCCGTGTGGCGAGTCGATCTGGGGGCGGCCAGCGGGTGGCGGCGGGGCAAACTGCTGCTTGCGCTTCTTGTCAAGAATCGAGTTGAGCACAGTCGCCTGGCGTGACGTGAAGAAGGCCGGGTCGGGGATCACGAGGTCGACCTCATAGTCCTCCTCCTCAAAGTCGTCCTCAAAGTCGTCCTTGCTCTTCTCAGGCGGGCCGTCGGACACCGAGGTCATGGAGGTTTCGCTGTTGCGTCCGTGCCGTGCGCTCTCGTCACCCCAGGAGAACCTCGCCATGCCGGATGTAGAGGTGCTGGGCGAGTCCCAGTCTGTCGCGACCGAGGTCATCGAGTGTCGCGGCCGTAATGCGCGGGGCTGAGACTGCGATGCGAGGGTGAGGTTTGTCAGGTTGAGCGGAAGCACGAGGTCGGTTTCGAGATCGTCTTCTTCGCGGGGGAGGTCGTCTTCTCGCGCGGGCGGTCCTCCTGGCTTGCGGTGCGTGACGAATCCACTCGGCGGGCCCTTGACCGTGTCGCCGCCGCTGCCGTTTCGTGCTCGTGGCGGGGGGAGCATTGCCTTGAGGGTTGCCGAGGCCTTGAGGGTTGCCTGGTCGTCCTCGTCTGGCATGTCGAATCCGAGATCGTCGAGTGCATCTGGCTCTGGCATGACAATCTTTTTAGCGGGAGACAATGCAGGCTTGAGACGAATGTCGTTTGATGCACCAAAGTCGACGTCGGCTTCCCACTGTTTCTCAATCGCCCTTGCGCGAGCGCGCACGGATCCAATGGGGAGGACATGGCTTGCGGGTTTGGCGGCGCCCAGACGCGTGATCGTTCCTACGCCTGATGGACCTTGGCCCATCACGGTGGCGGTGATGGAGCGCAGCGACGAGGTGCCCGAGTGATTTGACGCTGCAGAAATTGTTCGCGGGCCCTTTGGTGTTGCTGATGAAGCGCCGCTGCCGCCACTAAAGCTGAGGAGGGGTTGCGGGAGGGCCTTGATGGTGGATCCGGCATCGGGGCCGTCGTCGTCTGGGAGATCAAAGTCATCAAAGTCGTCGTCGTGGTCGGCGGCGGCGGCGGCAAGAAAGCGCGACTTTAGTTGGAGGTTGTGCATCTGGCGCAGGGGTGAGCCGGTGAGACGCAGCGCGGGACTGGGACCCATCCCCAGTGAAGGACGCGAGTTGCTGCTGCCGGCAGGATTGGCCCCGCCGCGCGACGACGAGGTCGACGAGGAGGGAGATGACCCTGGAAACGACCTGTCGGGGGAGAGGTCAAAGGAGGGGTCGTCTGTCCAGTCGTCTGCCGGCGCGGCGAACGCGCCAGGAGGGGGGATGGGCATCGTCGTCGGGGGAGTCGATGCGAGTGGTGGTGGTGTGTTGTTGACAAGTGTGATGTGGTGTAGAGTGGTAGAGTGTCGTAAGGTGGATTATATGAGTGTGGGCGTGTCTGTGCGAAGGGGGGGGGGAGGGGTGGTGCAGGGGGCGGGATTAGACGCGTGAGGGAGGGAGCAGCAGCAGCAGCAAAGGGTGATGAAGGGTGACGAGGGTGGTGGTGGTGGTGGGGTGAGTGAGGTGGGTGTAACGGGGGAGGCGGGGTGGGTGGTGGGGACAAGGGTGGCTCGTGGGTTGTCCGTCCGTTGTCTCGTGCTGGCGCGGGAGGGGGAGCGGGGCTATGTAGTTTTTAAGAGGTGGTGGTCGGTGTCGGAGTCGGAGTCGGAGTCGAGGATGTAGGTTTTCAACTGCACCTAGATGATGTTGTTGGGGTGCATTGTTGATGGTGGAGAGAGGGTAAGATGATGGGATGGAGAGGTGGATGGATGGAGAGAGGGGAGAGGGAGGGGACGAGGAAAGACGCCAGCAAGAGAGAGGCGGCGGCGTGGGTGGGTGGCTGGCTGGCTGGCTGGCTGGTAAAGTGGGGGTACCGTTTAAACAACGCGGGCTATGGGTTTGTTTGGCTCGGCCTAAAGCTTGAGCCAAAATAGACTAGACCAACCTCGTCGTCGTCGATTCATCGTCCTCTGCCCCCATCGTCGCAAACCCATCACACCACCACAACCCACAACAACGGCAACGGCAACAGCAGCAGCAGCAGCAGCAGCAGCGGCACACGCTCACCATGCTCATCATGCCATCGTCATCTCTGCCCCCCAAYCCCCCCCTCCCCCYCGCCACCTCCCGCCTCTCTCCACAATGAAGGCTGCATCGTCCTCATCGCCATATGCCGCCGCACTCCTCCCGGCCGCCGCGGCGCTCGCAACACGGATGGCGCTTCAGGCGACCTCGCACGCCGCGGCCTCCCACTTGCATGCTGCCCACGCGCACGACTACTCGCACTCCTCAGCAATGCACAACCGTTTCCACGAGTACGGCTCCGGCTCCGGCATCCTGCGGGGCCAAAAGCTGCAATCGGCGGAAATCAGCGTTGCCGCCGTCCTCGTAGCCGCGCGCGGCGTTTGGGAGCTCCTGGGCCTCCAGCGCAAGAAGAGCAAGAGCAAAGAGCGCGGAAGCGGAAACAGGTCCCTCAGCTCCCAGCACACGCCGGCTGTCTGGGAGGTGGTGGTGCGGACCGCGCAGGTCGGCGCATTCGTCGTCGCATCCCGCGCAGGCGTCGTTCGGTGAGTACGGGTCCTTGTGTCCTACGAGCGAGTGAGATTACTATCCTGGCTCCTGTCTGGCCGTGTTCTGCAGGCCCCCGTGTCTTGCGAGAAGCGTCGGTACTGGCGTTCTGGGGCCGACTCGCGGCCGGCGGCAGAAGCATGGCTGGCTTGCCAGGGCGTAGAGAAGCATGCTAATGGTCGTGTACGGTTCCGAGGGAGCGACACCGTATCACAGCCGCGGCTGCCATGACGCATTCATTCTCTCACCTCGCCGCAGCTGGCGGGAGCCTGTGCGACTCATATTCGCAGCTCATGACCTCCGGGGTCTCCGTCCTGGTCTCGCATGCAAGCAGCCAGCCCGCTCGTTCCTAAGCTGACAGACAGCTCAACCGCGGTCCTCCTCCTTGCGCCGCTAGTCGCCCTCACCCCGACGCCGACACCGCGGACGCTATTGACGCTGCTCTTTATTGGCCTGCTGTGTGTGCTGCAGGGCGTGTCGTCCGAGGACACTGTCGGCGCGCTCGCGCTCGCTGTCCTCGCGCTCTGTAGCGGAGTTCTCACATGGGCTGCGGCACCGAGCAAGGCAGTGTCGAGCCCGCCGTCCGCCGCTGTCAAATCGGTCCTCACTCTTGCGCCTATCATTCTGGGCGTTGTCGGCATGCTTACCTGGGTGAGTACACTCGATGACCAGCTCGTATCCTCTCCATCTCAAAACCTAACGCCAGCCCCCTGCGCTCAAGATCTCCACCGTGTTGCTGGCGCTCCTTGCGCCCCACCTCCCGCTCATTGCGCCGGCACCCGGCATAACACTACTCTGGATCGCGCTTTTCCAGTCGTTCGCCATGCCTCCCGCGCCGCCTGCTTCTGATTTCCTCCTTCTCGTTCCCGCCGTCACGCTCGCCTGGCCATCTGCCGCCGTCGCCCCGCTCTCCTTCTCGTTCCCCGGCAGCGCTGCCGTGCTCGCAGCGTCCACCGCCGTCGCGCAGCCTTGGTACTCGCCCTATGCGCTTCTCCCCGTTTCCTGGCGCCCGCATCTCGCAACTATCCTCCGCACGCCGGCGTCCCGCAAGATCTTCGGCTTCCTCCTCCTCAACCTCGCGTACATGGGCGTTCAGATGGCGTACGGTGTCATTACCAACTCGCTCGGTTTGATTTCTGACGGTGAGTGGCGGAGATCACAGCGGGGAGCGATCTTGAGGTGACGTTGCTGACATTAGCTATCCACATGCTCTTCGACTGTCTTGGCCTGGCCGTTGGCCTCTGGGCCAGTGTGGCCGCGACTTGGAAGCCCGACGGACAGTACACTTTCGGTTACGCGCGCGTCGAGACACTGAGTGGTTTTGCGAATGGTGAGTAGTTGTCCACCTCAAAAACATCAGCCGCTAACACCCAGGCTGCTTCCTCATCCTCATCTCGATTTTCATCATTTTTGAGGGTATCCAGCGTATCATGGACCCGCCCGAGATGGAGACGCGCCAGCTGCTGCTCGTTTCCAGTATCGGTCTTGCGATCAACCTGTTCGGCATGTGGGCGACCGGCGGTCACCACCACCACGGACACGGTCACTCGCACGGCCACGGTCATGACCACGGACACGGGCACGGCCACTCGCACTCGCACGCGCACGACAACCACAGTCACGACCACGACCACAGTCATAGCCACAGCCATGGCAATGGATCGGCGCTCGGCATCGTTCATGACAAGAAGCACGTGAGTTCGCGCCTCTGTAATGGACAGTCAACTGACGGCAGGACTCGCATGGCGCTAGCTGCTCCCACGACCATGACCACGACCACGACCACGACCACGAACACAGCCACAGCCACGGTCATGAGCACAAGCATGACGAGAAGCACGAGCATGGACATGAGCACTGCGAATCGCACGACCACAAACATGACCACGACCACGGCCACGGCCACAGCCACTCCGACGACCACTCTCATGAGCACAAGCACGACTCGCACTCGTGCAGCGACCACGCCAACCCGCACGCTGCCCACTCGCACTCGCACGATGACCATGACCATGACCACGGCCACGGCCACGGCCACCACGGCCATTCGCACAACATGCAGGGCGTCTTCCTACACGTCATGGCCGACACGCTCGGCTCTGTCGGTGTCATCGTCTCTACGATTCTGATCCGCTGGACGGGCTGGACGGGCTGGGACCCGCTCGCGTCTTTGTTCATTGCGGCGCTAATCCTCGCGTCCGTCCTCCCGCTTGTGACCGACGCCGCCCGCGTACTGTCGCTCGACGCAAAGGACATTGAGCCCGACGTCCGCGCGGCGTTGACCAGCGTAAAGGCTATTCCTGGCGTCGAGTCGTACTCTGCCGCGCGCTTTTGGCCCAAGGGCGAGGGCCTGGTTGTTGGCAGCATCCACATCCAGCTCGACACGAGCAGCAGCAGCAGCGGCAACGGACACTCGCACTCGCACGGCGGCCACTCGCACACCATGTCCCTCTCCCGTGTCGACACCGCCAAGCTCGTGGCAAAGGTCGAGAGCACGCTCAAGAAGCGCATCCCGGGCCTCACAGAGGTTGTCGTCCAGCTCGAGAGCGAGGGATTCTGCGCGTGCATGACGGGCAGCGGCCTCGGCCTCGTCAGCTCGGCAAACTAATCAGACCTCGCCAACCCAATCTCACACCGCTGTGTCTTGTGCCCTCTCCAGCTACCCCCATCACGGCACACAACGGGCGATACCCGTCAACCATATACCCCATCGCAGCTCGCTGCGCCACTGCCACTGCCACTGTCATACCTCAGGCCATAGCCACTAGTCATTTTGCCACTAACCACTGCCACCACCCACCACTGCCATTCTTATCATTAGGTGATCATATGCATAGAAGGGGTATGGATGCAGGGTATGGGTATCGGCAGAGACAAGACGTGGCCCGGCAGATTAACAGAACGAACGGGGAGGGCCGGGGGGGCGGCCGCAGAATAAGCACACTACAATAAGGGATTCTACTACGCACGCGCCTTCTCGAGCCGTGCGCTAAACAGGTCCTTGCAGTGGAGATGCGTGACCTCGCCGCGGGGCGCATGGACCGCGATGGCGCTCTGTCCGAGGCGCTTGTGGCACTGGGGGCAGATACGCTGGTCCGTGACGCGGACGCGCTTGACCTCGAGGCCGACCACCAGGCGCTCGACCTGCGCCTTGCGCGCCGCCAGCAGTCCACGCACGACGCGGTGCTCGTTCCGCCGCGCGCGTGCGGTACCGAGCGTGCTCGTGAAGAACTCGGTCAGGTCCTTGACGGGCACGAGCGGGGGGAGGAGCTGCAGCACGTCGCCGGCGTCGAGGTGGGGTCCGTGCCTTGCAACGAGGTCCAGCGCGGGCGTGACGAGCGGCTCGCGCGGAGCCGCGGGGCGCAGGTACAGCTTCAACAGGTGCAGGAAGATGCCCTTTGGGTCCGGGTCCGCCGCGTACACCCGCGCACAGTATGCTTCTGCGGCAGAATGGTCGGACAGCACGTACACGTAGATCTTGAGCGCCTCGTCGTGGTTGCCCAGCCGGCCAAGGAGCACGGCGCGCACTTCGGGCACCTCGGTCTTGTTCAGCGTGCTCAGCAGCCGGTACGCGCGGTACTGCGTGCTCGTGTTCAGGAACTCGAGCAGCGTCGCGAGCGCTTTGGCGCGGCGGGCATCACTTGCTGCCGCCGTCGTGCCGGCCTTGTCCTCATCGCTGCCCGCTGCCTTCTCCTTGTCCTTGGCACTGTCCTTGCTCTTACGCTTCTTGGGTGTCGGCACAATCGCGCTCGGCGGCTCGCGCACCGCGCGCAGATACAGTTCAGCGAGCTTGTCGTGCAGGTCGGGGTTCGTGTCACCGAGAGCAATCACGTGCTCGAGGTACGCGATCGCGCTCGGCCAGTGCGCGCCCTCCAGGAAGTTTGCCACGGCCAGGTGCGGGAGCGCGTCGACCTCGGGCTCGTCCGCGGTGAAGATCTGTTATTAGCTAGAAGCTCTAGTCAGCCCAGCTTACCTGGAGAGCACGCGCGGGATCCTCCTTGAAAATCCACTTGGACGAGGCGAAGATGAGGTCCAGGTGCGTCGGGCCAAGCTTCTGCAGATACCGCACTGTCGGAGGGTAGCGGTCGAGCGGGTCGTCTTCGTCTTGTGCTTGTCTGCAGGTTAGGTCAAGAAACAGTCAATTAACCCACTCATAGAGCATGCTCAGAGCCTTGTCGTGCATCTGCTTCTGCATGTAGAGGTCGCGCAGGTCGTCGATGCGGCCCTTTTCGCGGAGGAGCGGCTCGACCTCGGCGACGTCGCACCAGTTCTCAATACGGCAGAGCGAGCCGACGAGGCTGGGGCGCGCGACGAGGTAGACTTTGAGTAACGATGTGTAGACGACCTGGGCGGTGCGGAGCAGCTGTTCCGGGGTCAAGTCAGTGAGAGGGCCGTTGGCGATTGTGTGGACGTCAGCGGCGGGCAGTGCGGAGAGCGGCGGCAGGTCCTTCTCCACTGGAAGGGCCACTGTGGGGGTAATACCGGCGAGCTTCTGGCGGCGGTCGGAGAGGTAGTATATGAGCTCATCGATGGCGGCACGGGGGAGGGCGGGCGTAGGGGCGGGGGACGACACGGCACCCAGCGCCGGAGAGCCGGGCACAGAGGTAGGCGACAACGGGCGATCGGGCGTGGATGGCGCTACACTCGCGACAGAGCGGAGCGTGTCAGAGCTGCGCTTGCGGCCGAGCGATAAGTGCGCGTTTTTGAGCGCTTTCGGTGCCTCATCGACCACCGGTACCACCGGCTCTAGCAGGGCGCCCTCAGTCGCCCCGAACAGCGCCATCCAGTCCTCGCGCGGCACGGCCAGGTTGCCAGACACCGTCTCCTGTGGGTACAGCGCGACGACCTTGGCGGGATGCACGTTGTGGTCAAGGAACGCCTGCAGCGCGGGCTTGTACTCGCCGCGGGCGAACTGGGTCAATCCGTGTAGGGTCCGGAGATGTGAGAAGCTCTGATTCTGTGGGTCAGCAGGCTCCAGGGCGAGCTACCCACCGGTGCAAGATGCTTGTCACCAACGGCCTCCACGAGGCCAATCGCATCTGTCACGCGACCCTCCCGAACGAGCTCGTCGACCTGCTCGCCAACATCGGATCCGCGCAGCTCCCAGATCGTGCTGCCCTCGGCCAGCAGGCTGCGGTCTGTCGGTGTCGAGACGAGCAGCACCCGCGGCTGCTTTCCGGCGCTCACGCTTATCGCACCGATGGTGAGGGTGCCAGATGTCGGCGCTGGGAAGGTGATTGTCTTCCGGAGCGCGAGAGTCGGCGCCAAGTGAACCTGGATGCTCGGCGCGGGGGCGGGCACTACCGAGTAGATGTATGGGTTGGCGAAGGCTGGTGTAAGTTCTCAATCATGACCGCCCAAACTTACCCATGGCCTCGGGGGCTGTCGGCCACTGGAGCGACTCGGTGCGGGTAAAGTTGCCTTCGGCAGAGAAGAACACACCAAGGTCTGGAGGTTAGCACTCGGCAGTCGAGAAAACGTACCATCGCGGACCAGGAGGGCCTCGCCGCCGACAGTTCTTGTGCCGACAGGGATGGCCGCGCCTTTTCCAAGCATGTATCCACCAAGGCCCCATCCGCTCGCAAAACCGGCTGCGGCAGTCTCGGGGGCGGCGGCAGCCGAGGCACCAGCGCGTGTCGGGGGGTAACCAGTTGCTGGGAGCTCGGTGACGGCGAGGCGCTGAGTAGGGGCACCGCCGCGGATATGGAGCAGCACGCTGGCCTGGGGGGAGTAGAGGAGGTGAATGACGCTCGGGAGGTCGGCGTACACTGCGGCGGGGAAGATGATAGCGCGCGGGGAGTGGGGCAGCGAGAGCTCCCACACTTCGCCGAGGACGCGACCAGCGCCGTACACGCACACCTTCTTGCGGCAGCCGACGATGAGCAGGTCGCGCAGCACCTTTCCGGGTGTCGAAGCGCCGTCGTCTGCAGGTTGAGGGGCAAAGTAGGTCGTGACGGCGATGGCATGTGCCGTCCTTGCCTGGGAGAGGACGGTGCTCGCGCCCTTGGCCGTCGGGTTATCGAGTGAGTAGAGGGTGACGATCGAGTCTGATGTTAGTAACCACCGAAGCTTGTGCACGTACCAGAGAGCACGACGAGCTGCTTCGCGTCGGAGAGGACCGCGAGCTGGGTGATTTCACGCCGCGAGAGCTGGTACGATGCGATGAGGGTGGGTGCAGCGGGGGTGGGCTCTGTGGTGTCGGCAAGTGCCGATTCAGTGGGCTCCGGAGCGTCGGCAGCAGCGGGCTCAACCTCGGCAGGCTCGGTAGAGGACTCGGTGGAATCTTCAGACTGCTCTAGAGACTCGGAAGCAGGGGCGGAGGGCTCGGGCGCGGCGGGCGATGGGAGCTCAGGCGGAAGATCGTAGACCTTGACCGTGCCGTCCGCGCAGCCGGCATAGAGACGGCCATCGTGCTGGTGGAGTGCGGTGATGCGGACCTTTGCGCCGGATAGGAGTGGGGAGAGGGCGTGTGAGCCCATCACGGGACGCGTGGAAGGGAGTGGTGATGGATGGGGTGGTGGAGAGGTGTTGTAGATGGTGACAAGGGTAGAAGAGTGATGTCGAGGCGAGGGGAGGGTGGTGGCTGTGACGTCGATGGGACGGAAGCGGAGTCCGGACTGAAAGTGGGAGACGCGAGATTCACCCCACCCTGCGTTTGTTTGTGCCTCTGGCCTGGAGTCCATCCTCGTTCTCTTGTCCACTCTGCCATCTACCCCATGCCCGTGCATCGCCAGGTTCGGCTCCCCAGAAGCCTTCGCCCATTCGCATCTGCCCCCTCCCCGATTACTGCATCTGCTGCCCGTCGCCTCTCCACCATGAGACCTCCTGTCCAAGTTGACGACCTCGAGACGGTCACAAAGGGCTACGAGGACAAGACTCTCACCGACGCCAGCGAGCAACAGCACAAGCCTGACGCGTCGCTCAACGACCGAATTTCCATCTGGCGTGGTGCGTGTGCAGTTGTTGCGGGAACCGTGAGATGAGCTTACCCAACAGGCGACATCACCAAGCTCAAGGTAAGCAGCTCACGGCGACCCACTGCAGCTGCCACCCCCGCGTCGACTACGAGCTGACACGCAGGCTGAGATGATTGTCAATGCGGCCAACAAGTCGCTCCTCGGCGGCGGTGGTGTCGATGGCGCGATCCACAATGCTGCCGGCCCCGACCTGTACGACGAGTGCAAGACGCTTGGCGGCGCCGAGACGGGCGAGACCAAGGTCACGATGGGTTATGATGTGAGTTGTTGCTTGGTGGCTGCGATTCCAGTAGTTTAGCCCTCCCTTTGCTTGCTCTTTAACACACAGCTCCCCGCTAAGCGCATCGCGCACACTGTCGGCCCGATCTTTTCTCGCTCTCGCTCCGAGTTGTGCGCCGAGCAGCTGGCCAGCTGCTATCGCACGAGCCTGGAGCTGTGCGCCGAGCACGGCGGCGGCGCGATCGGCTTTGCGAGCATCAGCACGGGTATTTGTGAGTCCAAGTTGCAGTGCTGGCGCTCCGCCAAATGTCCAACCTGAGCGCTGCACGATCTGAGCTGGACTGACACCAGACGGCTACCCGATCGAGGCTGCGACACGCATCGCGCTCGACACTACCCGCACGTTCCTCGAGAAGGACAAGAGTGTAAGTTGCGTCTTGCATGGATAGACTGACACCAGGTAACGCGTGTCGTGTACGTCGTCTTCTCCCCCGAGGACGAGAGTGTCTACCGCCGTCTGGTCCCCGAGTACTTTCCCCGCGCCCCGGCTGCGGCTGCCTCCTCTGACGACGCTGCTGCCTAGGCTGCTACGTGAGATATAAGAGTCTTTTCGAGTATCGTGTACGTTGTCTGCAGAATAGTACGAGCGCGACCAGCGCGACCGTGTCGCCAATGCATGTTGTATCGTGTGTTTCTGGCGGAAATGGAAAGGCCCTGGGGGCGGCAAAGTGTTGATGCTGATAAAGCAACAACAATCCCGGATGTCTGCTCTCCGTTGCGCATCACATCATCATTATAATCTCTTGTCCCTCGCTATCTGACATTGTCTCACTGACACTCATCCCCCGATCCCCAGACTCACCCCCACCTCGCAGGTTCTTCCCGTTCACAATGGTGACAGACAGCCAGACACCCGACGGCGTAGACGGCGCGACCTCCACCTCTACCGCGGACGACCTCCCCGCGGCCCTCGGAGCGCTGAGCGCCGAGTATCTCTCCCAGCACCCGCACGCACGCTCGTTGCTGGAGGACGCCATGTCCGCGCCGCGCCACGTGCAGCGCCGCTACCTGGACCAGCTGCTGTGTATCCGGGACCCGCGGCCTCTGCCCGCCGGCACCGCCGCGGCCGTGGACCGGATCCTGCGTGCCGAGCTCGCTGCAGCCGACACGACCGACGCCCGCACGCTGGCAAAGTATGCCGTCTCGCCGCCCCGCACTGGCCTGCCTGCCCAGCACCACATTTCGCTGCTCCGCGGCGACCTGGCGCTGCTCACGTCCGCCGCGCTCGTGAATCCCGCCAACACGCGCATGCTCGGCTGCTTCCAGCCCTCGCACAAGTGTCTCGACAATGTCCTGCACGCGCGCGCGGGCCCGAGCGTGCGGATCGSGKGCGCCGRGAGGATGGCGGCGCGGGGGGCAGAGGACCTGCCGGCCGGCGAGCCGATCCTGACGCACGCGGGCGTGCTCGACGCGCCGGCCATGATACACGTCGCGGGCCCGCAGCTCGCCCGCGGCGCCGCGCCGAGCCCCGAGGACGAGGTGCAGCTCGCGAGCGCATACGCGCGGTCGCTCGACATCGCTGCCGAGGTAGGCTGCCGCTTGCCGCAGTAACTAACCGCAGGCGGGCATCGCGGCCGTGGCGTTCCCGTGCATATCGACCGGCATCTTCGCGTACCCCCTCGTGCCCGCGACTGCCGTCGCCGTCCGCTCCGTCGCGGCGTGGTTCGCCGCGCACCCCGACACTGACATGCACGTCACGTTTGTGCTCTGGACGACAAAGGACGAGGACGCGTACCTCTCCGCCGCGCCCGCCGCGTTCCCGCATCTCTCTGCCACCAAACTCTGCGTGCAGCGCCCGGGCCTGCCGGCCGACGTCGTGCGCTGGGCGCGCGACGCGCGGCACATTGTCATCCACGCCGGCGCGGGCCTGAGTGCCGATGCCGTCAACGCGTCAGGCTTTGGGCTCGACTACACTTCTCGCGAGCTGTTCAGCACGCTCTACCCGGGCCTCGAGAGGGAGGGCCTGCGGTGCCTGTACGACACGATCGGGCACCAGTGGAGCGATGTGAGTTGTCCTGAAGCGACGCAGCAGCTGACAGCAGCGCCTCGTGCAGTGGGGCTTCCTCTTTGCGCACGCGCACACGGTGCTCAGCTGGGGCGCTACGCCCGTGTACTCGCGCCTGCGCGCGCTCGTCGCCGGCAAGCAGTACACTGTGCTGACGTCCAACGCCGACAACCTCTTTGCGCAGTCTGGCTTTGCGCCCGACCGGATCTGCACGCGGCAGGGCAGCTATGCGCGCCTGCAGTGTCTCGCGGCATGCACGCCCGAGTCGTACTTTGACGCTGCGCCGTGGGTCGCCGCCGCGCGCCCGCACCTCGACCGCCGCGGCCGCSCCGCKTCCGCYCSCGSACGCATGGGGGGGCGCCGGGCAGCCGCTGCCTGCGGTGCTCGGCGGCACGCCGGCGCTGTTCCCGGCGACGCGCAGGCACCTGATGACGCTGAGCTGTATGCTGTTCCGACATGTGGCTGTGCTGACGACAAGCGGAGGACTGCGACCAGCTGCTGGCAGACTACGGGCTGGCGCCTGGTGGCAGCATCGCGGCGCGCCGCGCGCGGATCGCTGCGTTTATCGGCGTCAGTGTCGGCTCGCTCTGATGCGGACGCTGTCATGTGTGCAGCATCGTGCGTCTTCGCGATTACAGGCCCCCTGGCTGGTGTGGTCGTTATGTTAATACTGCTTCTGGCGTCCGGGCAAAGGTCAAGTTGTAGACACTGTGCTGAACGCGGTGTATACCCGAGGCAGCTGTGGTCAAATCCAAGTCAACAAGTCAGAGGTATGCCACGTCCGCTCCGCTGGCCGTTTACTAGATACATGACGTTCGTGAGTCTATAAGGAGGGAGGGGTAAGGAGGGAGGTTACCAGAGCTGGGTCTTGAAGACGTAGTCCCACATGGGCGAGGTGACGCCAAAGCCAAGCTCAAAGTTCTTGTAGTGGTGAGCAAGGTGGTAGCGCTTGAGGTTGGCGAGCCACTGGGGGAGGCGGGTGTGGTGGAGGGCGTAGTGGATGCAGTCGTAGCCAATGTAGAAGAGGAAAGCACCAGCAATGATACCGTTGGCCATCGCCTTGGGGAAGAGGACGTGGGCGAGCTTGGTAAACGGAGTCTCGAGGATGAAGAATAGGGTGGGGGGCATGACGAGACGGAGGCCGTCCATGGGGAGGTAGTGGTGGACACCGTGGAGGAGGAAGTGGAGCATGAGGGCCCAGTTCTTGTCGGGGAGGTGGTCATCGAGGTGGAAGAGGAAGCGGTGCATGCCGTACTCGAGGATGGTCCAGATGAGGTTTCCGAGGAGGAAGCAGGGGATGAACTTTGCGTAGGACCAGACGGTGAGGGAAGGGAGCTGGGGCATGGGCCACTGGAGGACATCCTTGGCGACAATCGACGAGTCGGTGAACTGGAGCAGCGAGAGGTAGGCGAGGAACGCGGTGATCGGGCCCCAGATGATGGGCACGACGTACCACTTTGTGCGGGTGAGGGCCTCGAGGGCGTCCCACTCGAACAGGCGGGCCGACTCCTTGAGGTGGCGGGGGGAGTGGACCTGCTGGAGGTAGTACTCCTTGGACCAGGGCGCGTTCCAGACCTGCTGGAGCAGAGGCTTCGAGAGGTCGAGGAACTTGAGCTTCTGGTAGTCGTTCGAGACGTTGGTCTCGTCGGGGTGGAAGTTCTCGTCGGGGGTCCAGTCTGGGAGGTCAGCATGTAGTCGTGGAAATAGCGGGCACCGAGGCGCGCGCCGAGGCGGCTCGGGGGGTGCACGCGACGGCGGCCGGCCGAAAGCTGCCGGCACGTGTCGACGCATTTTCCGTTGCAGACCAATTCGGGCACCACGCCACTGTACGTACCATCGGACACGATGGTCTCTCCACCGAGCTCGCCGATCTTGAACTCGGCGAGCATCTCGTAGGCCGAGTTGGAGTGGTCGTGGGACATGGGGTCCTTCATGATCTCGTCCATGTCCTTGCCGGCGTACTCGAGGATGAGGTCGTCGCCTCCGGGGTGGTCCTCGAGGAACGAGGTAACATCGTAGACGTTGCCGCCGCGGGTGACCCAGCACGCATTCTTAGAGTTGCCTGAGGGGGTTAGGATGTGTCTGGCGGTAGTTTTGTGCTCACGCTTAGCGACGTCTGCCTGCGCAAAGATGCGAGCGGACATGATTAGAGAGTGGGGGTGGACGGGGAGGTGCAGGGGGAGCAAGAGCAAGGGCGTGATGAAAGGAGCGACTTGTAGATTATATAGTAGATAGTATTGGGCGTAGGGTGGCTTCGGGGAGGAGGTCGGGGCGAGTCGCGGGGAGCCACAGGGAACTGGACTGCGACGAGAACAATAGAGAGAGAGAGTGAGAGTGAGGGAGGGAGGGAGAGAGTTTAGAAGAAGAGACGAGCAGAGAGTGGTCCAGAAACGACGACGTCGGCGGCGAACCAGCCAGCCAGCCAGCCAGCCAGCCAGGCCGCACGGCCAAGCAAGGCCACAAGATCGCGTGTCTCTGCCAGAGCCTGCCTGCCTGGGTGGTGGGACGATCGCCCGTAAACACTCCCCCCATTTTAGATTTGTCAGCTCTGCCGCCTTGAAGGAAGATTTTTTGGGTAAACCCACCCACCCACACTGAAACCACGCAGCCACATGCATTTCAATACCTACCAGCGACCAGGCAGCTAGCTAAAACAGCACTATAACTCCCCGCTCTCCCATACAACGGCTCCACCAAAGTCAAGCGCTCTACATGTGTACATGCATGCACGCGCAGACGCCGGCCGCCGAGGTGCTAAAAGTCGAGACGTTGTTTGACGACTCAGGTAAAGAGCAACCGCCACCACGCTGGCACTGACCGCACTGACCGTGTCGCATGGCCCAACCGCCGCCATCCTTTTGTCATCCCTGGTCCGATGCCGCATTGCCGCAAGGAACAAACAGCCTCGCTCGCTCGCTGACTAGCACTTTCAAGGGGCCAGGCGCATTCGTTGCACCATTGTGCCATTGTACAGTCGCGCTGGCAGCCGAAGCGCCCTCTGTTATCGGGCCCGGCCCCCTTGCTCTCCGTGCATCGGGCGCCTGTGCTTCTCGGGTCACCCTTCTCGGGAAATAAAAAGAGAGAGCTCGTCGGCCGCAAACGCCCACGCTCAGCAACGTCATCATTCCTCGCCACGCCCTGGAGACGCATGTGGCATCCGCAGCCATCGGCATTCACTCCCAACAACTTGCCAGCTTTGCCAGCTCATTCACAACACGATCGCAGTGCTCTGGTTTGCATTCGGACATGATGACTAAAGGCCATTAAGAACGTGATCGTCCAGGATTCCTTCTTGCAGAGATCTGAAACATCCGAGCCGAGAAGAACCAAACAAGCAACATGACCGTGACGCCAGATCTCGCTCTTCTGAGAGCCAGCTTGAACATGCAACCACCGCCCTCCTGGACCCCTTTGCGTTGTTAGCACTATCTCCCTCCTGAAACGATAGATGCCTGCTGACCCTCCGTGGGTGGTAAACAAATCTGGCCCCTCGGCACCCCGCTCGCCGTACCAGTCATGCCTCTCTTTGGCCCACCGGCCCTACACTCCTGACAGCTGACAGGGAGCTGCAGTGACTCCCAAATGCCAGCTGCGTATATCATGGACACCCGCGTTGCGTGGATGCTACTTGCGTGCATCCGGCTTGTGTGCATGCTGGGGAACAAAGACGCGAACCCGATTACTGATGACTGCCGCCATTGAATGAAACCCGATGCGGCCATGTTGCCATCTTTGCCACTACTCCGTCGTCGACGCCGAATGCGTCCCTCCGCCATGTCCCCCACTCGCCATCGCCCAGGTTCTCGCTGCTATCCCCCGGATTCGTGCAAGCAACCATGAGGTGCCCTCTCGCATCGCTGCCGGATGCATTCATCCCTGCATCGCGCCGAGCTGGGCTTCCACTTGCAGCTTGTCTCCTTCCTAGACCGGCCACCACCTGTTTGTCACCGAGAGCACGCCGCTCTCGGCGAGCTCTCCGCTGCTCACTGTACTGCTCCTTGACAGAGATATAAACCGGCCTCCTCCTTCCCATCCTTCTCATCATCCCCGTTTCCCCAACTCCCCGATAACTTACCTTTACCCTCACCACACCGTACTCGCCATGTCCACCTACTCCGAGAACCTTACCGACTTCGACTTTGGGGATCGTTTTCTCAACTTCCCCCGCCCGTACCGGGCCCTCGGCTCCGAGGAGAGCTACCTGGAGCCCGTCGAGTCGTACTCGTACCCTCTCTCCGTCTCTGACGATTCGGAATCCGAGGCGTCCTTTGGCAACGACCTCCGGTCTCACCACTACCACCACCACAACGGCAACATGGACAACTACAGCCACTCGGGCCGCACGCATCCCGAAGACTACAACTATTACCTCTCCGATGGCGAGAGCGACAACGGGGCCGATGACGGCCATGGCCACTTTGACGGAGACGACTCCGACGACAGCGACGCCTGGCCCATGTTCCCCCGGTACCAGGACGAGGACGACCTCCTCCCCGCCTTCCCCGTTCACAGTACGACCGACCGCCTTGCGTGGGCGGCCCGTATTGGCAGCCACGCTTGGCGCTGCTCAGCCAATGACGGCGACTACGACGAGCTCGTGGAGCCCGACGTCTTTACTTGCGCGATCCTCGACATGGTTCTCGAGCAGTAAGTTGCCAGGCGCTTGTCATCCCGCACTAACTTTGCAGGCTCTTCTGTCTGCGCAACGACGACCCTGCCCGCGTCTTCCACTCGCACGATGCACACTTCCCCGCCCCCGCGCTGCGGACGTTCCGCGAGTGGCGCGCGCAGACGGACACGATCATCGCCGAGACATACCACCTCGTACGTCCTCCCCCCTTGCCCCCTTGACCTTCTCCTCAACTGACGCCACAGGCCGTGGCCTCGCTCCCTGCCTCCCACATCTCCCTGGCTCCGCCGCTCGCTGGCGGAGTGGACCGCTTCCTCCGTGCCGCGCTCGACCGCTTCTTCCGCCAGGGTCTCGACGCCGTGAACGCGCCCTCGCGCGGCGACGTCTTCGGCCAGCCCCTCCTCCTCCCCATTCTCGGCCGCTTCGACGTGCTCGTCCGCGTGGAGGCTGCGAGCCTCGCCGCACAGTGGGCCGCCGCGCAGGCTGCGCAGTACCGCTCCGACCGCGCCGCCCTGTGGGACGTCCAGGTCAACGAAGTCTTCCCCACCGCGCTCGCGGCCATGCACCTGGCCGCGCACGAGGACGAGGCGGACACCTCGGACGACGACGAGTCGGACGACGCGAATGCGAGTGCCGCCGGCCCGTGGATCGTCGCCAACGGCGCGCTCGGGGGCTGGTCCGTCGTCAGTGCCCGTGTCCCCCTCGTCGGCTAGCTGTCAACTGCTTGCTGGCCTTCTGTACCTCCTGTAACATTGTACCAGACCGCATTCTTTAATACTATACTACTAGATCGCATACTATAATACCGTACTTGCCTCTGCTATGCAATCACCCTAAAGGCTCTCTCCCAGCGCGCCCGACGGCGATTGGCGGCACTGCTTGCAGTGGGGGCCCAGTCCCTCTATTCCCGTGGTGGTCGTCCCGTCAGCGGCAGCTCGCGCGGCGTGGGCCCAGAAGGCAGGCTATCACTATCTTCACCCGCCTATGCCTCCACCTCGAACAGCGTTGTGGCAGACTCGCCGTCGACCCACGTGCGGGCCAGGAAGCGGCGGTCGCCAGTCGGGACGAGCCACATGGTTTCCGCCTCGTCAGCCTCGTCGAGTCCGGGGACGGGGAGCTCCGCGAGGCGGGCGTTCGCCAGGTTGTCGTCCGCGACGAGGACCTGCAGGCCAAACTGCATCGTGTTGGCAATAACGAGCCCGGGCGCGATCCAGCCGCCGTGCAGATCAAAGGCGGGCTCCTCGTCCTCGTAGTCGTCGTCGTCGTCGTCGTCGTCCTCGCTCTGCTCCTTCTGCTTCTTGTGGAGCACGGCGGCGGCGGCGATGCTGTGCGTGATCTCCCGTGTCGCCCAGTCCATCATGCCGATCGCCTGCGGGTCGTCCGGGTGTGCGGCGAGGAGGAGCTTGGCGCCGTCGGAGCTGAATCCCGAGATGGTGTATTGTTCCGGGATGGCGAGGGGCTCGGCGGCGATCGATCCGCGCTCCGCGTCGAGGGTCGCGGCGACCGCAACGCAGCCGTCCTGGCCCATGGCAAACTCGACGACGGCGGCGTGGCTGGAAGGGTGCGGGTGGATGCACGCCACGGCGTCCGCCGCCTCCTTGACGAAATGCTCCGCCTTGACGTCTCCGCTGCGAGTGAGGAGGAACAGCTTGTGGCCGTCGCCGCCATCCTGCGGGGCCGAGGCGAGGATGCCGTCCGCGATGAACCGCGCACCGTCAGCGGTACCGGGGATAGCGAGCTTCTTGGTCGAGTCGGCAGTGAGGAGGCTGAGCGACCCGTCGACAAGCACGAGAGCAGCTCCATCCTGGACGTCGAAGAGCGTCGCGTCGGCAGGGACGGACGGAACGCCGAGAGGACCGGTGACGGTCAGCGACGAGTCGGCGCGCGAGATGACGCCGTCGACGATCGCGTAGTTGCTCGGCGCATGAAGGAAGCAGCGCTGCTTGAGGGCAACGCTGGAGAGAGGGGGCGTGCCGAGGGAGCGGATCCTGAGCTGCAAAGGGCCAGACATGGCGATGGTGACTGTTGTAAAAAGGAGCAAAGGTGGAGGTGGACGAGTAAACACAAACAAATGGGACTCTGCCTGCCGTCTAGTGGCCAATTAATTCCGCTCCTGAGCACCAGGGTGGCAGAGAGGCGGCTGCTCAAGAATGTCCCGAGTGGGCTGTATGACGACGACAATGCATTCAGAGGATGTGCAGCAGTGATTGTGAGAGAGGTAGTTCGGCAGGAGAGCGGCTGCGATGCTGCCGCTGCCGCTGCCGCAGTGTTGGAGAGGATTCTGGATTGGGGATGTGGCACCCCAGACTTGTGTCATGGACGGTTTGTTCCCCGCTCGCTCCAGAGCCCTGTCGTTTGGGGGACAAACGCATCCGGGAGACGACTACCACTACTCACTCACTACACTACTGGCACTTTGAGCAAGGCGCTAAACATCTTGAAATGTTCACGTTCACCAGAATCCGAATGGCTGCCGATGGGTGTAGCTGCAGTAGACAGGCAGGGATGGACTGGGGTGGTGGTTGGAATACCGCTATATCTGTGATATCACCAGATCTCATTTCTCCGCCCTACATGCATGTGGTTGAGGAAACTGGTTCCCGCTGCCTGCACGAGTACCAATGTCGAGTGTCTGTCGGGGACCGGTGGACCCTCCGAAACCTTATCGCCTGGTTGTGCCGAGCGTAAAGTAGCTTTCCGGGATTGAATGGGGGGAGACGCCAAGTCGTATTTTTCCACTCAGCCAGCCATATTCTCTCATGTCTGTAACCCAGTCCAGTTTATAGTGTGGGACAGTTACACTCGTGCAAGCGTGTTCTCATCCTCTCTCTCATCCTCTCTCTCACTCACTCTCTCCCACTCATACACCACAACCTCGCCATCTCCAGTCTTGTTTTCGCTTGCCGTCGCTCAAAGGGACTCGGACTCGTTACCTGATGGCGTCCATCCTCGACCCCTCGGGGTCCCGGCCTCACCGCAGCAACGAGGTTGACATTTCCATCGACACGACCTCGTTCGTTCAGCGCATACCCTCCGCCCTCGCCCATCGCGATACTCTGCACTCCCGGCCAGCTGCAGCCGCTGCTGACCACCATGACGGGTACACTCCCCCAGAGACACCCATGTCCGAGCTCACGACGGACACGCCCACAACCCCCCATGGCCACCCGGTCCGCCTCCCACGTACAACACACTCGCAGGTGCAGCATGCGACACCTTTGCCGGTACTCAGCATCATGCCCCTCTGCGTTGCGCGAGTTTCGGAAGGTCTCATCTTTGCCGTCATCTTCCGTGAGTCACCGATCGGGCAGGCTTGTATGCGGCGCCAAGACGAGCCTGGTCGAGGCAGATCTGTGTTGGAGAGATAAGGCATGCCGGAGTGCGATTTAAGAGTGCGATGAAGAGTCGGCGCTAACCGCTGCAGCCTACATCAACGAGATGATGCACGACTTTGGCGTTCCCGAGGAGCAGGTCGGTCTCTGGTCTGCGACAGCAGAGTCGGTTCTCATGGTCACCGAGTCGATCGCGGCGCCGTTTTACGCGCCGCTTGCGGACAGGTTCGGACGGCGAACGGTTCTCATTCCGATTCTCGTCGGCTGGGGTGTCATTGCCCTCGCGTTTGGTCTCGCCAACTCGCCATGGATGACCGTCTTCCTGCGCGGTATTTGTGAGTTGCCATCTCACCAAATACTTGAACTGACAGGCAGTGGGCACGCTCGCGGGTGCCGGCGTCGTCACGCGTACAATGTGCGGCGAGCTCTGTGACAAGAGCAACCGAATCAAGGGTAAGGTACTTATAGAAGGCCTACTGACATTCTAGGTTTTGCTCTCTTCTCCCCCGCATTCACGATTGGTGTTACTATCGCGTGCGTACAGCTGATGCCAACAGCGCGCAGCAGCTGGGACACTAACGCCCAGACCCCTCATCGGTGGTTTCCTCTCGCACCCGGTGCCTGGCATCCTTCCAGCTTCATGGACGCTGTTTACCAACTGGCCGTACCTCCTCCCCAGTGTCGTTGTCGGCTTCAGCGGCCTCCTGAGTGCCTGGTTCTCGTACAAGTGGCTGCCAGAGGTATGTTTGGTTTGGGACTCTGCTTGCCGCCGCCACTCAATTTCCATTGTCACACCCTAACGCACCAGACCCTCCCCGTCAAGACGCATGGTGCACAGCACCGCGAGGCTGAGAAGGCAAAGGAGGGCGGCGGCGTTGCGGCGCTGCTGCGGTACAAGAAGTTCCAGAATGTGTTGATTCTCTACGGACGTGAGTTTCTGGTGAGATGTCCATAACTGACGGCAGTGAACAATGCGGTCATGTTCTCGTGGGAGGCCATCTTCCCGCTCTTCGGGTTCACGAGCATGAACCTGGGCGGTCTCGGTCTCACTGTGAGTCTCTCGGGTCAGAGCTTTTGCTGTTTTCTACGACCGTTGCCAGTCAGACCCTGCCTGATCTCCACCCTGCTTCATGCTGACCAGCAGACCCAACAGATTGGTGTCGTGCTCGCCGCAAGCGCCGGCCTGTCTATCGCGATGACGATCTGGATCTTCCCCATTGCCCACCAGTCCATGAGCGAAGGTACGCTCTTGCGTATTTGTGAGTTCAACATCCAGAAGCTTAACTGACAACAGGCCTGTTCATGTACCCGGTTGCCGTTGCCCTCTTCCCTCTGCTTTGGGCTCTTAGCAACCAACGCCGCACTGCGGCGCTGACTGCTCCGGGATACGCTGTGCTCGCGCTCCAGATGATCCTCCGCCGCACCGGTGACTTTGCTGCTACGCTCCTGGACACGGTCGTGCTCGACGCAATCCCGGGTCCCGAGCACCTCGCGATGGCAAACAGCGCCACATTCAGCATGGCTGTGAGTTTTTTCGTCAACATGCAACTACAGAAGCTTCAGTTGTGTACTCAGTAGTGAAACTGACTGCAGGCAATCGGCCGCGCCGTCGGCCCATTCGTCGTATCGTCCTTCTTTGCGCTCGCCACGACGGCGCCGAGCGCCGGCTCAATCTCGCGCCAGCTCGTGTGGTTTGTCTTTGTCGCCGTGTGCATCCCCAGCATGTACTTTGGCGAGCGCGTCGTGGCAGACATTATCGCGCCCCCGCCAGTTGTCAGCAAGCAGCGCGACGAGGAGTACGAGATCCTCAGTCCCGTCGCCGACCGCGACCACGACGGCGGCTTCTTCGAGTCCCTCAAGACGACGTAGACGTAGAGTGTACATGGTGGAGGAGGCGGAAGAGAGCGGACTTCTGTAGTGCTAGAACACTGTGACATGCCATGACATGTATGACAACCTTTGCTGTGAGTGGGACGTCGAACAGAGCTGCGACGAGAGCTGCGACAGAGAACATGAACCAGCAAGATGACTGTGGCATGATGTAACATGACATGTATTGGGCGACACTATATACAACACGCAAGGAAATCTACTTACTCTCCTGTGGCTGCTGCGGGGCTGAGCAGAGACACCGCCCAGGATATCCCGCTACGGCGACGCGGCGCTGATATCGCTGAGCCTGCGGAGGCGGTCAAAGATGCCTTCCGCCGCCTGCAGCGCCGATGCGCGCTTGGCGTACTTTGACACTGCGCCCGCCCTGCCCTTTGTCGGCGACGGCGGCGGCAGGCCCGGGACGGCATCGGCCGCGGCCCCCACGACGGCGGCGCTCGGCGGGCGGCTCTTGACGCCGCGCTGCGCGTACTGCGGCACAGCCTGCGTGTCGACGCTGACGCCCGAGCTCTCGCGGCTCGGGCCGCCGTCGCTGCCGTCCGCCTCCTCTATCGCGACGGCATGCCCCGACGCGTCCGCCTGCAGCATCTCAAACTCGAACCCGAGGACCGACTGCGTGCGGCGGCGGCGCGGGCGCGAGTTGTGCGCGGGGCTGCTGCGGTGCGACTTGGCGCTACCGCGGCTGCTGCTGCTGCCCGACTGTGCGTTTGCTTTCGGCGGCGAGGCCTCTTGCGGCGGGGTCTGGAGCGCCTGCGGCTGCGGCGGCAGCGGCGCGCCCGTGGCGGCCGGGGGCGGGAGGATGAGCGAGCCGCTAAAGTGGCTGCCGCGCCGCGAGCGCGAGCCGTCGGCGTCGAGCGCGCCGAACGGGGAGCCCGGCTGGCTGTCGCCGTGCGGGAGGCTCGCCCACACGGTGCTCGGCGACGGCGGGATGAGGCTCAGGCCGACGTTGGAGATCGTCGGGCTCATCTGCGAGCTGCGCGTCTCGGGCGGCGACAGCTGGCCAAACTGGCCAAACTCGTTGGGCGCCGCCGCCACCGACGTGACGTCGATCCACGGCTCGGGGTTGGGCGGGAGGATAATGTTCGGCGGGCGCGGGGCGCGGCGGCCGCCGCCGCTGGAGAGCGACGTGCCGGCGCCGCGGCTGCTGGCCGAGCTCGCGGGGACGCTCACGCCGCGGCTCGCGGTGCTGCCGTGCACCCTGCTGCTGAGCCTGCCGGCCGTCGCGCGGCTGCTGGCGCTGTAGTTGTTCAGGTCGCTGTCGCGCGCACTGGCGTACGTGCTCGGCGGCGCACGGCTGCCGATGCTGCTTGCGGGCGTGCGGCTCGACGTGCTTGCTGCGCGGTATTCGCTGGCGCCCGGTGCGGGCGGCAGTCTCGGGAACCCTCCTGCGGGGGTTTCCAGCATACCGGCAAGGCTGGCATTGACACCGCCAGCAACATTGCCAGAGGCGCGTATGACCGACGGGGGGTCCTCGGACGACCGCGGGTTGTACCCGTCGACGCCATGCTCAAAGCTGTTGTCGCCCGACCGCGACATGGCCTTGAAGCGGATAAACGCGAGCGACCCAGAAAGCTGCGGCGACGGCGTCGCTTCCCGCTCGATAAACTGCTGCAGGGAAACGAGGTCGTCGTTGGTGTTTCCCGAAATGTGCGAGCGCGTGTCAAACTCGAGCTCGCTCTCCTCGTCGCACCCCACGCCGGGGACCGCCAGGTTCGGGCGCGGCGGGATCGGCGGCGGCGTGCCGTTGTACTCGCGGAAGCGGCTCAGGGACATGGACGCCGTGCTGTCTGTCACGGCGCTCATCTCGCGGTGATGGAACGTTGCGTCTATCGGCGAGCTTTCGTGGCGCGAGCGCGCCGAGCGGGCCGCTGGCGGACGCGGGAGCGGGAGGCCCATCGGGCTCTTCCTGAACGACTCGTCAAAGTCCACGTCAGCGAGCGGGTCGACTTCGACGGCCGTCGAGAGTCTGGGCTGGAAGGGCACGCCACGCATACCAGAGGTCACAGGCGTGCGCGGCAGCGGGTCGTCGGGAGAGGAGAGCGCCGCGGAGATTGGCCCGTGGGTGGTGTAGTGCGTGCCCGACGACGGCGTATTCGGCCAGCGCGGGGACCCGCTCAGGCGGTCCGACTCCTCCGAGAGGCGGTACAGCTGGTCCTCGACGATGACCTCGTTGTACAGCGCGGAGCCGTTCAGCTGGCCGTTGAGGCATGCGCCGACTCCGAGCGACGGGGGGTAGCGCTGGAGGTCGAGGCTGTTCTTCTCGCGGTCGCGGAAGCTGCGGCGGTCAGGGGTCGGGGTCGTAACGGCGGCGTGGTGCATGAGCGCGGTGCGAGATGTGGGCGTCTGGTTGACCGAGTTGGGAGTGTTGAGGATCGACGTCGGCGACTGGATCACCTCGCGCGGACCGGGAGTGGCGGGCTCGTGGAGGTGCGGTATCTTCTCGCTGTTGGCATACCGCGGGCGGACTATGCAGAGCTCAAACGCATTCTGAATACGCGCGCGCGTGCGCTCTCGCCACGCCCACTGGAGCTCACTCTCGTCGCGCCAGCTCTTGGCCGGCGCGTCCCAGTCGGACGGGTCGTGCGCAGCCGTCGGGTCATGCATGCTCGGCGACCAAGAGCGGAGGCGCGCAAAGGGACGGAACGAGTACCACCAGAGGAACACGGCACTGGCGCCAACAATTACAACGCGCACCAACACCCAGGAGATGAACGCGAGCATCACCCCCTTTGCGTAGGTCGTTAGTTGTCCGGCCGCGTTGAAAAAGTTCGAGTCGCGCGACGCGGCGGCGAGGGTGATGCCGACGGGCACAAAGCCCTCGGGGCGCCAGAAGGAGATGAGGATCACAGCAGCGATACCCGCCCGCACAACCAGCGGTGCGAGACCCGGAAGCAGCTGCAGGACCGAGTACGCCGTCTCGGGGATAAAGTCGCTCGCGTGGGACGTGCCAAGGGGCGACAGCCGGGTGTGCAGCAGGAAGGCAAAGTGGTCAAAGGAAGCCAGCGACAGGCAAGTCGACGCGCCAAGGGAAAAGTAGATGGGCTCAATTGCCGGGTACCTGCGGTTCCAGTTTCGCCAGAACTGGAAGCAGAGCTGCCACCCGAACCCGATGCCAACGATGGAGATGGCCCAGCAGATGACCTGGCACGCGGCGGCAAAGATCCAGAGCTGTCGCGCGTTGGTTTGGAGTGGCGGGTACATTGCTGCTTGGATGATAATGTACAGCATATTGATGTCAAAGAACTGTCGTCAGAACTCGGATGGTTGTGTCACTCACCACAGAGGCGAGCCCAGCCGCCACACAGAACACCCAGAGAAGCGCCCACCACACGCGTGTCATGCGCGCGCGCACGATTGTGAGGTTGAGCTCGCGTTTCTTGAACCGCGGAATCTCGATAAACTGGCCTGTAGAGTCGGTGTGGAACGACTTGAGGTGGGGCCTGGTCGCCTCGGTGACGACGGGGGGCTCGTAGTAGTTGAGCGAACACGAGCGAGCCGGGGCGTACCGAGCCGACGCCGCGGGCGTCGGCGCATGGCGGAGCGAGGAGTACGAGTCGTTCCGCGAGCGCGTCGGTGTCGGAACGGTCAGCGGAAACGGCACGCGAGCCTCATCTTCGGGGGACATGGCGAAGCCCACTGAGGCGCTTCGCGAGTGGTTGGACGAGCCACCGTCTGGGGTCAGTGCTGAATATCAGAGGCAGTCAACTCACTCCTACGGCTCATGTTGCTCTCTGGCCGGGTGGTCTCCGCCCTAGCTCGGGGCGGAAGAGAAGTGGGCCGCTGCGGCGGAGTGACGACGATACTCGGCGGGACAGGTCCAGACGTGGTAAAGCTGGAGTGGTCGTCGTCTGGCGGGAGGGTGTAGACGATTGTCTCGGGGGCAGCAAAGGAGACTGCGTTTTGCGATGGCTCTGAGAGAAAGAGTTAGAACCGAAGCGACAAACACTGGTGAGTTGTGAGGTCGACCACAATCGCAAGATGAAGCACGATCGCAAGAGCACGAGCACTCGCAGAGCCAGAAGGGCAGGCTCAGCCCTTGCTCAATGTCTCCGTCGGTGGGCCGTAATGAGAGCAGGAGAGGAAGATGAGTCGGGCACACGAGCCGGCGCACCGCTCCTGTGGGCCCGAGCCCGTGGGAGGGGCGACGAGCTCGCGCACTCAGGATCACACATTCTGTACTCACTCATGATACCCTTCGGGGGCGCGCTTTGGCCATCACATGTTGTCGAAACAGCCCTTTCTACGCCCTCGGCAGTTGCCGCTCTCATGCTCGAGGCTGTGCTTGTGCGGTTGCTCGCAGCGGGTGGTGCGCCGGGGGTGCTTTCCGGTGAGAGAGGGCTGTCGCTTGCAGTGTTGTTGTGTGCAGTCGATAAGCGCGAGGTCGGCCGCGTGGTGGTACCGGAGCCTGTGCGGCCATGGTTCCCGCTGATGACGTTGATGCCGCTGCCTCTGCTGCTGAGACTCCCCGCCGCGGTGCTGATCGCCGACCATCTGCGGGGGTGACGAGGGAGCGCCCAAAAGTCGACAGCCTCCTCGCTGCGCGGACGGTCATGATCATCGCTGCGTGCCTTGGCGGTGCTGGCGCCAGCGACGCTCCTTGTGTCCGCCGCGTCGCCGTCTCCCATTGCCCCTCGCTTACCCTGGTAATGCGATCAAACGCTCACGCGTCACGCGTGCCGGTTGGGGCTGGCGCGTGGGAGGACGCGTGCGGACGCGTTCACTCGCGACAGTGTTCGCGTTCGCGTTCGGGGGGCTGGGTGCGGGGACCGGGGCCGGACAACCCTGCTAGGGATCGAAGGCTGGCAATGAGATGAGATGAGATGCGAAACGAAACGAGCAGACGAGTTCTGCAGTAGCCACCCTGGGTCGAAGGTGGGAGGGGTATCAGTGTCGCTGTCGGATGTTGGCTGCAGTGTGGGTGGCTGGCGTGGATGGGTGATTATTGACCGCAAGTGGTGGAGACTACCGTCCCTGTGCCAGCCAGAGACGGGCAACTTGTGAGTGAGAGGGGATACGCACCGGGCGCGAGACGACCAGCGCTCGTCTGGCCAGCAGAATGAGGTGAGATGGAGGGTACGACAGTGAGTCAGTCAAGGAGGAGATTAAGGTCATGGGCGAGTAGGGTGGGAGAAAGGATGGAGGAGCGACCGGGAGCAGGGGCATGGGGGAACGAGAAGCGGGTGCGCAGGAAACAGAGCTGCACGAGGCCCCGCAGCTAGCCCACTGCCGGGGCTGTCCAGGAGGACAAAGACAAAGAGTGTGAGCAAGGAGCGAAGCAGGGCGGCGCCGAGCGTCACGTCAGAACGTCAGAATGCAGGATCTGGGAAGCGCGTTCCAGGATGGCCCCGTGGCGTCAGTGGGCACGAGTGGAAATACAGCCCCTCTCTAGTCTCTCCTTTGCCTTTGCCATCTGCATCAGGCCCGCTCGGTGCTCGGCAACGCACACCTCACCACACCGATCTGGGGGCCTTGGATCCGCCGGACACGATCGGATCGTGCAGAATCAGGACCAGGAGCGAGCCCGCCAGCCACTCCTCTGCGTCCTGGAGATGCAATGTGAGAAGCTCCTGCTCGAAGCGAGCAGTGCAGGTGCAATTGCAAGGGAAGGCAGTGACGACGCACGGTGCATCATCACGATGCGTTGGCTGGCACCTCGGATTCTTTGGGCATGTTGCRGTCSCWGCGCTCTGGAGCAGCGCACAGGCCGCGTGCCGCCACAGGGAGGACTGGAGAACTGGGACTGTGCTGGGGGCGACGGAACGAATGGTGGTGGTGGTGTGGTGGTGCGAACTGGTAGTGGGAAGGGAGGGAGCGATGGGATGCAAGTGGAGTCGGCGATGGAGCTGGAGGATGAGAGTGGACGAGAGGGACAGCAAAGGCGGATGGATCACCGGAGTGGATTCCCGGGGACGGCACAAACAACAACAACATCAACAACAACAGTTTGCTCCCGTGTCCCCCCACCTCTTCTCCGCATCTCTCTGTCCTCGCTGCATCGCCCAGAGGAGCGTTGAGCGGAGAACCGTCGGCTCATGCGGAAGACTCGTCGCTACCCCACTACCCCCGCCGTCGCCGTGCTTTTGCATTCACTTTTCCTTGTTTGTCGCCATTTCTCCATTTTCCGGGAAAAAAAAACGCCACTCCCCAGGCCAAGCCAGCCGGAATGTCCGCTCCGCCCTGGCTGGCTGGCTCTGCTGCTCAATTCCGGCCCTCCGCAGAGACGAGCGATTTCCGGGAGCCGGCGATCAGCGAGAGCGAGGAGGCTCCAAGGACACGGCGGCGTGCATGCAGGCAGGCAGGCAATGTGGCATGCAGCGCGCACATCGTGTCTAGTCTAAAGAAGCCAAGAAGAGGAAGCGAGAAGGCGACAGTGGGGAGGGAGAAGCACGCAATGCCCAGGACATGAGGCGGCCATGAATGGAATACATCAGGTAACGGACAACTGCCGGCGGCGCCAGTGGAGCTTTGCGTCCGCACACCCAAGCGTCCTTGCGGTCCGCCCCGTGCTTGCCTCCAGCTTCTGGCGTGTGGCCGAGGGGCCTGGACGCGCCGCAGTTGACAATTCATCTCGTCATCGCGGTCGGTGCATTGGTGTGGGTTGGTCGTGGGCCATGCGCTCTGCCCCGCGTGCACGGGTGCGAGCACTGTGTTGCGTGCAGCGGGGAGGATGAGCACGGCCATGTGTGGAGTGGTCGCACATCGCAGACTGCAGACGATCGCACAGTCGGCAAGACTGCAACGCGGCACACACAGACCCAACTCGTGCAACTCGCTGCCACTCGTCTGCCAGACTCGGATCGGGCGATCCATGGCCGGGGAGCAGAATCTGGAATCGAGGCTCCCGGCCGCATGCTCCAGCGCGCCCCCGTCCCACTCCCATCGCAGCTGGACACGGCGCCGGCGGTGCGCTCCGCGCTCCGCCCTCCGCGCTCCGCTTCCGATCCGGGAGATCAAGACGCCGAGCCATTCGCTCGCTCAGCTCGCCAGCCATATTATCTAGATTATCGCCCCGCCGATCCCTCGCTGGCAGCCTAAGAACGTACCGCCACGATTTCCGAGATAGCGCTCCGTCTGCGGAATCTGGAGCTTGCAGCCTGGCCGCGATATCCTGCCAGCACGGCCTCGGCCTCGTACAGAGCCAGCCAGTACTTCCCCACGCCGGCGCTCCAGCCGCACCAGCAACTAAGAACCGCACGTGCAACAGGGTGTCAACAACTTGCATCGCGCCTCTTCTTCCTGGTCCTGCCTAACAATGTCGCCAACAAAACTAGAGAATGTACTTGTAGGGCTGGCCGTGTCAGTATCTGCACCTGCGGGTCGCCGACTCACGTTGAGGATGCCCTTGGGGTCGAAGAGCTTGCGGACGCGGCGCATCATCTCCATGCTTGTCTCGTCCTGCGAGTAGTGGACGACCGAGGGCTTCATGGCGCCGATACCGTGCTCGGCCGAGATGGAGCCCTCCTTCTCCGCTGCGGGCGTCAGTCTCTCTGCCCTTGTCTCATCCGCTGCTACTCACAGACAACCTCGTACACGTACGGCTCGATCGCGGCCTCGATCTCGTCCGTGTACTTGTCGGCGACAATGTTGAGGTGGATGTTGCCGTCGCCCATGTGGCCGTAGCCGACGCACGCCTTGATGGGGCCCGCGGGGTTGCCGTCGCCCTGGAGGAGGCCCTTGTCCTGGAGGCGCGTGCGGACCTTTTCGCAGACGTCGTACATCTCGGGCACCGGGATGGAAATGTCGTACTTGTACACGGAGCCAGTCTTGCCGCATGCCTCGGGGATGCCCTCGCGGAGCTGCCACAGCGAGGTAAACTGCGTGCTGTCCTGCGCGAGCACGCCGTCGAGCACCTTGCCTTCGCTCATGAGGTCCTCGAGGAGGTTGGAGAGCTTCTCCTCGTCGTGCTCGGCGTTCGAGCCGCCAGTCTCGATCAGGCAGTAGAAGGGGCCCTCGTTCTCAAACACCTTCTTGACGTCCTCGCCGACCTCGGCCTTGTGGTGGCGGATCACGTCGTACGCCTGCTTGTCCCAGAACTCGAACGCGGAGAGAATCTCGCCGAGGTGCGTCTTGGCCTCGGAGAAGACGGCCTGGACAGCCTCGTACGACTCGACAGAGAAGACGGCGACGTTCATAGCCTTGGGGCGGCGCGGGCAGAGAATCGAAATGGCGGTGATGATGCCGATGGTGCCCTCCGAGCCGATAAAGAGCTGCTTGAGGTCGTAGCCTGACAGTTAACAAGTCTGCTGCAAACTACTTCCAGCTCAGCACCTACCAGTGTTGTCCTTGCGGAGAGTCTTGAGGCCGTTCCAGATGGTGCCGTCAGCAAGCACGGCCTCGATGCCGAGGACGGTGCCGTGGAGGGATCCGTAGCGGAGGAGACGGAGGCCGCCGGCGTTGGTCGCGACGTTGCCGCCAATGTGGCACGAGCCCTTGGCACCGAGGTCGAGAGGGAAGATGAAGCCCTTCTCGGCGAGGAAGTTGTCCGCAGCCTCAAGGACGACACCGGCGTCGGCGACGAGCGTGCCCGAGACGGGGTCGAACGAGCGGATCTGGTTCAGGTTGGCCGTGGAGAGGACGACCTCGTCGTGCACGGGGACACCACCGCCTGGCAAGTATTAGCGCCGAGAGAGACAGCAAAACCCCCCACTCCGGCCAACTCCGCACCCACTCCTCCACTCTGCAGTCTCACACCCACACCCCCACACAACATTTCCACCGAGCCGAGCTATTCTAGGCGAGACTCGGCCACCAGACACCGGGACTCACCGACAAGACCAGTGTTGCCGCCCTGGGGAACGACGGCAATGTTGTTGTCGTTGCAGTACTTCATGACGGCCGCGACCTCGGCGGTGGTCTTGGGCTTGACGACGACCTGGCCCTTGCCGTGGTACTTGTTCATCCAGTCGTCGTTGTACGCGACGAGCTCGTCGACGGTAGCGGTGCCGTCAATGGTCGAAAGGAGCGAGGCATTGGAGGAAAGGAGGGCGCGGAGGGCCTTGACGTGCTCGTCAGTGACCTTGGTAAAGTTGGCGCGGGGAGGGAGGGAGCCGGCGAAGCGGACGGCGACGGCGGAGGGGGCCGAGGGGAGCATGGGGCGGACAGCGGCGGCGCCGACGCGGGCGCGGGCGGCGATGGCGCGGTTGGCTGCGCTGCGGGGGAGCGCGCGGAGGAGCGAGCGGGCTGCGGCAGACATTGTGAGAGAGTGGTGAGATGGGAGACGACGACGACGACGACGACAAGTCGAGAGTGAAAGACTATAATAATAATATCATGAGGGGGGTGTGCGAGTCAGCGAGTGGCTGACGGAGGAGTGCAAAGGGTCGGCCGGAAATGGGTCCGCTGCAATTCGATCCGAGATTGCGAGTTGCCGAAAGCCCCAGCCAAGTCCGCCGCCGCCCTGACCCTCACTCCACGCTGCCGCCTCACCGCCGCCTGCCTGCAACTGCCGCCAGCTGCCGCCCGCCAATGCCGCGCGCTTATCCCGTGGGCAACGGAATCCGGCTAGATACCGTCCATCGGCTATCCTCATACATTCATACGTTTGTTTTACAAGATCTTCTTTCTCTCCGGCAGCTAATTATTACCTTCCTACGCGCGGTGCTTCTGGTAGTAGTGAATAAGACCAGTAGTCTGTATCGTCAGTATCTCTGCTCTTTTCTCCTTGTTTCTCTTTTCTCTACTCACCGAGCTGTCGTGGCCAGCGACGTCCTTGGCGTTGGGGAGCTGCTTGAGGATCGCCTTGGCGAGGACCTTGCCGAGCTCGACACCCATCTGGTCGTACGAGTTGATGCCCCAGATGGCGCCCTGGACGTGGATCTTGTGCTCGTAGAGCGCGATCAGAGCACCAAGGGTGCCGGGGGTGAGCTTCTGGAACATGATCGAGTTGGTGGGCTTGTTGCCCTCAAAGATCTTCGACTTGACGAGAGCAGCGTTCGAGGCCTGAGCGCCGAGCTCCTTGACGACCTGCTCCTCGGTCTTGCCGAACGCAAGGGCCCTGGAAGGTAAGCCTCTACTCGTCACTACATCATCACTGTGACTCACTCAGGCTGGGCAAAGAAGTTGGAGAGGAGGATCTCGTGGTGGACACCGCCGGCAATGGGGTTGAGGGTCTGCACGGGGGCAAGGAAGTCGCTGACATTAGCATGCAGAGTGGCGCAAGGTTACTCACCAAGGGATGAGCTTGGTACCCTGGTGGATGAGCTGGTAGAAGGCGTGCTGGCCGTTGGTGCCGCTCTGGCCCCAGATGATAGGCTAGTCGTCAGCAACCTGCATGCCACAACACTCGAGGGTACGTACACCAGTCTGGTAGTCGACGCGCGAGCCGTCCTTGGTGACAAACTTGCCGTTCGACTCCATGTCGCCCTGCTGGAAGTAGTCGGCAAACTTGTGGAGGTACTGGTCGTAGGGGAGAAGGGCCTGGGTCTGGGCGCCGTAAAAGTCGTTGTACCAGATACCAACAAGGGCAAGGATAACGGGAAGGTTCTCCTCGAGCTTGGTGTTCTTAAAGTGCTGGTCCATCTCGTGGGCACCGTTCAGGAGCTCCTGGAAGTTGTCAAAGCCGATGGCGATGGCAATCGAGAGGCCGATAGCCGACCAGAGCGAGTAGCGGCCGCCGACCCAGTCCCAGAACTGGAACATGTTGGCCTCGGCGATGCCAAAGGCAGTGACGCCGGCAGTGTTGGTAGAGAGGGCAACAAAGTGCTTGGCGACGTGGGCCTTCTGTGTAATGTCAGAACACGGTCCCATAACACGTGTGTGTGTGTCGACTCACGTCCTTGGCGGTCTGGAGGAACCAGGCCTTTGCGCTCTCGGCGTTGGTGATGGTCTCCTGGGTGGTGAAGGTCTTGGAGGCGATGATGAAGAGGGTGGTCTCGGGGTTGCACTGGCGGGTGACCTCGGCAAGGTCAGTGCCGTCAATGTTGGAGACAAAGTGGAGGTTGAGGTTGCGCTGCGAGTAGTGCTTGAGGGCCTCGGTGACCATGACGGGGCCGAGGTCGGAGCCACCGATACCAATGTTGACGACAGTGTCAATGGCCTTGCCGGTGTAACCCTTCCAGGCCCCCGAGCGGATAGAGTCGGAGAACTCCTTCATGTGAGCAAGGACGCCGGGAACCTCGGAGACGCCCTCCTCCTTGATGTCGTAGCCGCCCTGGGACACGGGGGGGTTGCGGAGGGCAATGTGGAGGACGGCGCGGCCCTCGGAGGTGTTGATGTGCTCGCCGGCAAACATCTCATCGCGGAAGCGCTCGACCTCGGCCTCACGAGCGAGGGCAAAGAGGGAGGAGAGGACCTCCTCGTCGATGAGGTTTTTGGAGTAGTCGAGGAGGATGGAGACGTCGGGCTTGCCGGCCTTGAACTCGAGCGAGTATTTGTTGAAGCGCTCGGGGTCGGCAGCGAAGAGCTCCTTGAGGACGAGCTTGGAGGCCTTGGCCTGGTGGAGCTGCTCGAGCTGCTGCCACGCCTTGTACTCTGGGAATTGTTAGCCGGTGTTGTGGTGGTGGTGACGGAGGGTGGGTGGGTGCTACGAGTCTGGGAGGCAGCAGTGGTGGGGATGGAGGAAGAGAAGAGTTGACATGAACAGCAACCAACCAGCCCGAGATATGCGAGAGGGTTGCAGCGTTGTCGGGTGAGTCGTCAATGGCGAGGACCAGGAATCAACCCGCCGCCGCGACAACGACAGAGGAATGGCATGCCTGGGCCATGGTCCGTGGGCTCCGATCCGGATCATGTGAGCAAATGTGGGGGGAATGGCTGGCATTCTACTTGGCTCCTGGGGGCTCTATTTTTACGTAACTCCACGTGGTTACCGCTTCAAACTTCATTACGTAAGTACATCAATCAGTCGATGGACGAGTGGCGTTCTGCGGCCGAGGTGGCAGCCGTGCAGGCTGTCTTCTGCTCATTCCCAGACCCAGACTCAGGTCCGACGTCCGATCGGAAGTCAAGCCTGGCACACAGCTGGATCCTCTGACCAGCTCACCCCGAGAGGCTCGTCTTCCTGAGGGAGGCCGTAAGGTTACCCCTAGCATCTCGTCACAGGTTGACGTTCAGTCTCCGCCTAGAAGTGGGGTGAGTACGAGTGAGTGCTACCCACCTCGGCCTTATCGAGACAACCCAATCTGAGCCGGAAACGAGGATCAGGGAGTAGGGAGAATGGAGTCTGAAGTCTGCCGGTGGGAACAGCCTCTCGAGGAGCCGCTATATACGCTGTTAGCCCGTGGCGGCTCCGCTGCCTGTTTCGGAGACACATGCCAGGGGTGAAGGAAGAAAGGGGACTGTCACGGACGCGACCAACATATCGCCATCCGGGTGGGGGGACTGTCGCGAATGCAGGAGGAGGCAAAGGGGACTGCACTGGTACACACACATGCATGGGAGAAAGTTCCATGGCCGCACAGGGGGTGTTCTTTATACGATCACGACACATGAAATCATTCCCATCAGCAGCGCCTTGATCACTCCACTTTCGTAATATCAATCATGCAGCGCGTGCGTCATGCTTGACTCTGGGAGCCCGACGTTTCTCTCCACCTACGCTGCTGCCACTCCACGTAACGAGTGCAGAAGAATAACAGCATCCAGGGCGGACGTCCAGGTGGAACAAGTAGCTCGGCCAAAGTGGACAGCTTCAAGGTCGGAGACTAATACGCGGACAGCACTGGAGCTAATTCTGCCAACAGCCGGTAGCGTGGCGCCCACCGAACGATAGACACCGGGCACCACAGGCGCAACTGCAGTGTACCGGCAACCTTTATCGCCCATGTGGAACCACGGGCCGCGTCCTGTTCCGCTGACCATTGTACAGTCCTGCAGCGAAACGTACAAACGTAACATATGGATTTGCAAAACAAGGCCGGGGTACGGCGCCCTCGGCGGTGAATGAGTCGTGGTTTGAAGTCTGCGGATCAGTTTCAGTGCCAGGCCATGTGTGGCAAGAGTCGTCAACTCCGTTACTCACTTGAACGCGTCGAGTGGTGGTACAAACCCCGGTACCCTGTTTCCAGAGGCAAACCTCGCAGGCGTAGAAGGTGGATCAAGAGTCATGGGGCTGGACACTGGCCTGTCACCCCGGTCACTGGCCAGACGCTCGAAATCCGATGTTTCAACTCTAAAGGACTCACTCTACCTTTCCGGGCTGTGCTATCTTACGCATGCTAGCTGGGTGCTATTCCCGACTCCATCAATAGCCCACAGCGATCGTAGTCGCTATCCTATCGTCTTCCCCCGCATGAGGCTGAGCCGCTGGAACGTAAACAAGTCTCCGATCCCGCTTCCCCACCCGCCTCACCCCTTTTCATAAGTCTCCGCAGGCACTGGTCATGTCCGTTGAATTACCAGCGGTGGGAGCCACACCTGTTGAGTTGACAACGGCCCCCATCTGTGGGAAGAGTCGTGGGGAGCGTTATAACCACACACAGCGAGTATCTGTCGTCCTTTCTTTCCTTTACCTTTCACCGTCTCATACCAGCTAGTCACCACCATGGTTCCGTTCGCCCCGCAGCTCGTGGCGCTTGGGCTCGCCGCGCTGCTGCCACACGCTCTAGCAGACAGACTGTCGTTCAACATGACGTTCCCAGCGAACAGCTCAAGCTTTTATTGGGGAGATGGATTCAATCCCAACGCCGACAACAGTCTGATCACCTTCAACCCACAGGCGAAACAACCAAACGAGCTCGAACGCAACAACGTCCCAGTTTCGCTCACGTACGGGGGAGGCAATATATGCTTCAATGGCGAATTTGAACCACAGGTCGTCGTCCAACTGGATTATTGGGAAATTGACTCGACGAACCAGACTCTCTCATCAGACGGCCAGACATTCTGCCTCACTCCCTCGGAGACGAGACTCCATGACGTGAGGGTCCGTAGCGGGTTAAAATCTCTCACCAACGCCACCTTTATCGCGGACATGGAAGCGCCGTTCGGAACGACGACAAACCAAATCGTTACGTCCAGTATCAAGATGGTGGAAGATGGACAGCCCAGCGGCAACTCGGCCTTCACCTTCAACTCAGTGACAGTGGCGGACGACCAAGTTCAGTTTAGTGGAAACTCGAACATCCAAATCTCCATACCGCGTGGAACAACATATTATGTGCTCAGAGGCGCAGGGACCCTGGACAACACTTACGGACCCCTAAATATCACCATGAATCACCCATGGCCCCTAGCCGTTTATTCCTACCTCAACGGTTCGGAAGTGGCGGGCTCGAGTCCTTTACATATTGATGTGAACCAGTTTTTCGTCGGCGCCGACAGCATCCTATTCACGTCCCCTGTGGATCCTACGCTGGACATTACCCTCACTATCATCGCCTCACGGCCCGGCGACCAGTTGAAATTCAAACTGGCCTCCCTCGACCTGTACTCGATTGACACGTAAGTGGAGGTCTGATCTTCAGTGGTGATTAACGAGCTCAGGACTCTGCCCAAGACCGCATCCCCATCCTCATCCCCATCGTCGACCGACCTGGTATCAACGGCCACCGGTGTGCCGGTGGGAAGCAAGAACAAGGCGGCTCCCGTTGGCGCCATCGCTGGCGGTGTGGTGCGTACGCTAGCATCGCCCCATACTGACCCTTAGGTTGGAGGAGTTGTGGCTCTCGGCCTGGCCCTCGGTCTGTTGTTCTTCCTGCTCCGCCGCAAGAGGAGAGCGGGCGAAACGTGAGTTGGGCGTGCACGGAGCGCTGGATGTCGACGAGTGTCACTGACAACCAGCACGATGGAGGAGAAGTTTATGGTCGAGCCCGACGTCACCGTGAGGCCATACCAGGACGACTCGGCGTCCCCGCTGGTCCACCAGGCCCCGTCGTTTGCCGTCTCTCGCGGCATGAGCTACTCGGACGGCAGCCAGTCCGAGGTCAGCTGGAGCAACATGCCCTCGTCCGGCTACTCGGCCGCAGCGTTGGTGCCAGCCCCTGGCTCTGCCCCGGCCGGCATCGCAAAGGCCCGTGAGGCTGCCCGGGCAGTAGAGGGCTCGCCCGACGAGATCCTCGTGCTCCGCCACGAAAGCGACGGCGGTGCGGTCGTGCCGCCGGCGCCGGTTATCCGCGAGGAGGTGCTGCCGCCCGTGTACGACCCGTCGTGGGACGGCAGCAGCAGTGCCGCCCGCTCCAGCAGCTACGCGCCGCCCGGCGGCCTCCCCAGCGAGCCGGCGTCGAGCACTCGAGGCTCGGTCTCGTACCACCCCAGCGTCGTGCCTGAGAAAAGTGGGCGGTAACTGGCAGTGAGCTCGCTCCGTGAGTCTGCCCCCACGCGGCCGATCTTCACTGGCTGTGTTCGCGGCGTAGGGAAGCACATAATATAATATGCTATGCCCAGATGCAGGAAATGAGCGGGCAATGATATGTTGGTGGCGACCTGGTGGTTAGAACAGGGTGCTGGTGGGAGACACGACCGAGGGTTCTTCTGCCTCGGACGGGAGGAGCCTTCATGGGTTGGAGATGAGGGGAAGGGGAGATCAAAAGTTAGGTGGGTCAGTTTATCTCTCCAGATTTCCGGTTGCATGTAGCATGTGTCCAACTGGAACAAGCTGGTCGCCGTAGAGGGCTGGGGCGACGAGGAGGGCAATGGTGATTGTGAGCCGAGTACTCGACTGGTCAGCACCCCACATTGCGCCACATTGTTGCTGGGTGGAGGTCCCAAGTGGAGGTGGCTTAAATGCCTCCGTTGATGGTAGGCCCGCGGTAGCCAAAGTGCGCCTACTCTCCTGCTTTCTGATAGGCACGCCTGACTTTTCGATGTGCTGCTCTCCGACTTCCGACTTTGGACGCCATCAAAGTCGCCTTCCTCACCATCACCACCACCACCACCCACCCGCCCACAAAAACTACACCACCATGCGCCCGACCTCGGCCATCAGCGGCGCCTCGCGCCTGCCCCTCACCATCAAGCGCGGCAACAAGGACTTTTACAAGGGCACCGGCCAGTCGTACGCCCCCGGCGGCGGACACCGTACCGGACCCCCTGGAGCGTTCGTCGTCAAGGGCAAGGGCAAGTACAGGATCATCGACTCCAAGGTCCGGTACTTTGTCGGCCCCGGCCTCGACAAGATCGAGTCGTCGCTTGTGAGTGCGCGCGGTGCGGAGCGGAAAGGATGAGCGAGCGGCCGCAGGATGAAGTAGAGGATGGGTGTTGTTGTGAGGCTCCCTCCGAAACAGTCGCCAGGCCCATCTGCCCTCCTGCGCAGCCCTGCTCTTTGGTCCTGCCCCCTCCTCGCCTCTGCCCCTCTGCTAGCGGGTTCCCGATGTGAGCAGAACTGACGCCCCAGCTCAAGCCGTACGTCACGACCGGAAAGGTCGTGCTCCCCCGCAACACGCTCCCGTCCTTCTCGCCCATGGTGCCCCCGGCCGCCGAGGACGAGGTCCTGCGCCCGCGCGACGTCGCCGCGTGGTCCAAGGCGTACCAGTCGCTCACCACCCCCGAGAAGAACGCGCTCGTCATGGACGCCCGCCGCAAGTGGTACGCCGCGCTCGTCGAGCGGTACCCTGCCCCCGAGGCCAGCGAGGAGGCCAAGACCGCAAAGGTCGAGGCCGAGGCTGCCAAGAACTAGAGGCTAGGCACTCTGGAGGCTGGTTCGGGCACGGCAGACCGCAGCGCTAGTAGAGGCGCAGCGTGGCATTAGCATAACTACAGGCAATCACATCTCTCATGCATGTATTCTAGACAGGCGGTTGGGGAGCTGTGCCGGGAGAAGGACAAGAGTGGCGTATCTGACGCTATCATATGTTGGAGAAGCAGCAGTGCTTGCGAGTCGCGCTCCGTTGCGTTCTTGTTGTCTGGTGACGAGCAGAGGCATGATCTGGGCGGCAGAGAAAGGGCGTGACGGCGCACTCTGAAGCAGGTCATTGACAGTTGCTCGCCTCGTGTGGCGTAGGGCATTAGCAAGTTGTGCTCTCCGCGCCCTCCTTCACCCGGTGAGATTGCCATCCCCGTTGCATTGCATCAGAAGCTGCGCCAGGAGCTGACGTAGGATGAGCGTCTCCTTGCGGTCACCGCAAGTCATATCGCACCACACTCTGTCAGCACACCAGGTCATTAGCAGTTAGCCGCCTCGGCGCTCGGGGGTACATATCGATGGGAATACATGCGGGGCATGGGAATCGTCTCCGACTTGCGATGGGTTTCTGTCTTGTCGCAGTCGACACATAAATCTCTCTCTCACACAGCGGAGCGCGCGTAGTCTCCTCTCTTGTCTTCTCTAGCATCTAGCGCCTGCACGCGCTTAGAAGCCACGACCACGACCACGGCCACCACGGCCACCACGGGGTCCGCCGCGGCCACCGGCGCCACGGGCCGCACCACGACCGCGCGCGGCGGTGCCCTCCTTGCGCTTCTTGGCGCGGGGGGCGTCGTCGACGAGGAGGGTGTCGAGCGGGAGCGAGTCGGGGAGAATGTAGTAGCGCACGTTGTTGCCGCGGATCGCGATACTGTCGAGGTGCACGGGCGGAGTGCCGGCAGCCTGGCCGCGGAGGGACATCTTGACCGACTTGAGGTGCGTGTTCATCTGCGGGTCGACCGCTGCGGGGTGTTAGTGCTGCCAGGGGGGGAGGAAGGTGAGGCACGGGGGAAGGCGGGGAAGGCGCGCGAGGAAGACGGGTGGACAGAGGGAAGACATGAGAGTGAGTCACACATTGGCAGTGCCAAATGTTGTTGTGACCTCCACCCCGCTTCCATTCCATGTTGCCCGAGTCCCGAGCTGCACAGCGCTCTTGTCGGCGGCCACAAGAGCACTGCTCGCATGCACGCGCGTTCCACCCTCCCCGGTGCGGTGGGCGACAACGCACAAGTGATCGTTCCGTGGATGACTGTCCCGTTCTTGAGCTCGATCGTGACCGTCTCGTTATTAAGCTTCATCAAGAACCTGCTGTCAGCTTTGACGAGGGTTGACTCGGAAGCTCACCTGACGAGCTTCATATTGAAAGACGGAGTCGGAAGCGAGACGGGGTTTTAGGAAAGGGGGGTGGGGTGGAGGGGGTTGTTTGTGGTGGTGGTGGGATGTGGATGGGCGGCGACGAGTGGCACTGTGATGATGAGCAGCAGCTACAGACAAACAGAAGATGAGGAGAGTGCCAGTAGGACGGAGTTAGCGGCGTTATCCGACGTGGCCCCTGGGGAAGGAGGGTGAGCGGGCGGGATCAAATCTGTCCAGCCAGCCAGGATATCCGTTGTATGGGTGGTGGTGCCATCCCTGGGCCATGCCATGCACAGCGTACAGCAGTACAGCAGCAGCAGCAGCAGCAGCACCACAGCCACAGCAGCAGCAGCAGCAGCAGCAGCAGCAGCAGAGGACGCGACTCGACAGCAGCACCCGATTTCATCATCAGCAGCCTCGCCCAGTCCACCACTCTGCTCTTGCTCACTCTCTCTCTCTCTCTCTCTCTCCTCTCTTCCGACCACCACCCTCCKKMTTCCYCCCCCCCAC
>PQXP01000386.1:0-24768 GCA_002973495.1 Apiotrichum akiyoshidainum
CCCCCCGGCTGCCCGGTTCCCTATATCTACCCCCGCATCCTCATCCTCATCCTCATCCACCCCCACCTCCCTCGTCCCATTCCTCGTCAAGACCCCTCCCCCTCCTCGTCCCCATCGCCCTCCTCGTCGCTGTCACCGTCCCCTCTCCACTACCTCCACCGCAGCCACCGCCACCTTCTCGTTCCCAGCAGCAACCATGAGCGCCGCCTCCGCCGCCGCCGTCGCGCCCAACATCGTCGCCAGGCTCTGGCACAGCTACAAGCGCGTGCTCGCCGAGCACCCCATGCGCACCAAGATGATCACCTCGGGCACCATGTTCTTTGTCGGCGATTGTATCGCCCAGTTTGGCATCGAGGGCAGGCAGGTCGGTGCCCCCAAGCCCGACCCCGGCCACGAGGAGGACCCGGACATTACTCTCCCCTACGACGTGAGTCATCGGCAGCTGCATGCTTACCGTGTCATGCTTATCCCCAAACTTGTACTGACGCGTATCCCAGCCCACACGAGCCCTCCGCCTCGCTGTTTGTACGTCCCACGACATTTAACAAACGTAATGTTGACACACGCTGACGTCTCACAGACGGTACGGTCGTGTTCGGCCCCCTCACGCACTACTGGCACATCCTCGTGGACAAGATCAAGTTCCCCGAGTCCAAGATCAAGAGTGAGCTCTCTCGATATGCCTCGAAATCAGCTAACAGCAGCCCTCGGACTCCGCCTTGCGCTCGACCAGGGCGTGTGGGCCCCGTTCATCGTCTCCAGTACGTTTCACTCTGACTATTATGCTGTGTGTGCTAACGGCCAGTGTTCTGGGGCAGCAACGGGGTGCTTGAAGGCAAGTCGCCTGCGCAGGTCAAGCTCAAGGTCGAGGACGCATTCGTGCGCAGCTACATCAACTGTGTCGGCGTGTTCGCCCCCACGCAGATTGTCAACTTTACCCTTGTGCCCCTGCAGCACCGTCTCCTCGTGCAGCAGAGTGTCGGTCTTGGTAAGCTCGCTTTAGAGGCATAAGAGCTGACAACAGGCTGGATGACGTTCCTAAGCTACATCAACAACGTGAACAACAAGCGTCTCGCCAAGGCGCAGGCTGCGCTCGCGCTCGCCCACTCGCACGCCGCCGAGTCCGAGGAGGCAGCCGAGGCCGAGCGCCGCGCCGCCGTCGAGGTTGAGAAGGCCCTCGACCGCAAGCACAAGATCCAGGAGTCGCAGGGCGGCGGTGCCACTGGTGTCGGAACCCGCATGGGCTTCTAAGCTGGCCAGCTCCCGTCGTGCCACTTGTGCTGTTGCGGAGCGCACAGGGACGCACCAGCATACCCGAGTGCTGCCCGAGGACGACGACGACGGTGCGTTCCGAATGGGACGCGCCGGGACGCAACGCTCTCGCATGACGGCCGAAACGAAAACAAACGAAAAGCAACGGCCGCAGCTCGCTGCGGTCATCCACGGCACGCACGCCATCTGATACCCACTATCGCCGCGCCACCCACCTGTCCCGGTCTAAATCTGACACACTGATTTGTACTCGCGCTCGAGCGCATTTGTAGACTCGATGGCCTGCATTTGTAGTTCCTGAGAGAGTGATTTGTAGTCTTGCCGAGCGGCCAATCCGGCAGCGCGTCGGCCGGCCACCCGCCAACGCCATCGGCCCCACGGACCTCGTCTCGCCACTGCGGGGTATCAATTCGACATCTCGCGACGACTCGCGGCTCGCGGCTGACAACTGGCAGAACCGGCGCCGTCGCTCTCCATTGCCAAGCTCTCTCATTCCACATCACACCTCCATATCTCACACCCCATCCATCACTCGGCGCGCAAACTTCCGAAATCCAGATCCGGCGCATGTCGCCAGCCGTCTGGAGAGACCCCTGTTGTATAATCTGCGCGCCCAGAGTATAGACACTAGACCTTCCATCGATCCACTATCTGCATCCATCAATCAGTATGCCATCGCTCGTGGGGCGAGAAACGAGCCACACAGTAAGCGTCAGCGTCCCTCAGAGTCCGCTAGGGTGAGAGTGAGTGCAGTGAGTACGAGAGAGAGGAGAACAGGGGGTTGTCAACTGTACCGACAGAGTTGCGTCCACTATTGTAGAATCGTATGGAGGAAGGGCACGGTGGACCAATCCGCTAGACTGACCGATCTTCTTGCACAGAGCCAGTCTACAGAAGGTATCTGACGCTCACCTCACTTCGGTCGACGCTCTGCTCATCGGAGCGGACCCTCGGCTGCATCTGAAGCACTCGCGTAGCACGCCCCGCCCAGTCGGCCCGGCCACTTTCTTTCTCTAACAGAAACAGTTGCTCGCGTTCTCGTTCGTTCTGACAAGAAGCATCCTGCGCGCAGCACTAGAAGCAGCCAAGCAGCCAAGCAGCCAACCGCCGCCTGGCGAACATTGGACAGGCACATGGGCGCTCCGCATCGTGTGATCCAGGCCGGCGGACAGATGCCGAGCCGAACAGGAAGCAGACCTTAGCGTAGTGGAGTTGCTGCTGCTCCATGCCCCGGATGCGAGATCTCAGGTACGGTCATGCCCACCAGACGGCACTGGCGTGGCGGAAGGATGATCAGCAGACCTCGCAGCAGTGATACGTATACACTGCTCCTCGCTCATTCGCGGCGAGCGCTACAGGACAGCCAGTCCAGCGGGCAGCCCCGCATCGCTCCCACCCCATCAGTGCATCAGTCGAGTCGGTGACCAGTGCAGTCGGTGCCTGCCTACGGCAGCCGAGCCGCAGAGATGAAACGCTGCCAGTAGGTCGTGCTCGCTGCCGACAGCGCTGCCGCCACACGAGCATAAATGTGCCGAGCCGCGCCGCGCTAAACACGTTAAATTTAAGGTTGGTTGTCGCAATGAATCATGTCACTGGGCAGTATTGACCGCAAGCATCGAAACGCGTCGTGCCGGCTAGTGGCAGGCAGGTGTTCGGCCTGCCGACTGTTGAGAACCATGCGCTCTCTCTCTCTGCCTTGCGAGGAACGCTAAACGACGACGACTAGGGCAGAGACGGCGAGGACAGACCGCAGTGAGCATGGGACACGCCCTAGCTGTGTATAAAGAGCAACGGCCCCTCGTGGGCCTCCTCGATCGATGTCCCCTCGCCCCTCGCTCCTATCAGGTCGTGCCCCTCCACAGACGCTCCGTGCTCGACGCTCTCAGACCCGCATACCCCGATCCACGCCGTAGTCCGCCTCGGCAATGATGCTCTGCGCGCCTCTGCTCGCCATCCTCGCGCTCGCGCTCTCGGCCGCCGCTGCTCCAGCTCCTGTGGACGACCCACTCGCCCTCGAGCCGCGCTCCGTCACCTCGGGCGTGAACAACTGGGACTGCAAGGCCCAGCCGGGCAAAGACCCCATCGTCTTTGTGCACGGCCTCAACTCTCTCTCGGGCATCAACTGGATCACCAAGGCGCCAATCTTCGCGGCCAAGGGCTACTGCACGTACACGCCGCAGTACGGGACCGTCAACGGCGTCGTGTTCGGCGGCGGCGACATTCGCGCGTCCTCGCGCGAGATTGCCGCGTTCGTCGACGCCGTCCGCGGGGCTACCGGCGCGCAAAAGGTCAATCTCGTCGGCCACTCGCTGGGCACGGTCGTCAGCAGCTACTATATGAAGTTTGACGGGGGCGCGTCCAAGGTCAGCAACTTTGTCGGCCTCGGCGGCGTCGTAAAGGGCACGACGCTCGGCGGGATCACAAAGCTGCTCAAGGCGATCCCCGGCCTCGAGAACCTCGTCATGAAGATCTGCACATCCTGCGTGCAGCTGACGCTCCCCTCGGACTTTATGGACCAGCTCGGCGCCGGCGGCATCACGGTGCAGGGCCCGACGTACACTATGATCGCGTCGAGCAAGGAGGTCATCGTCGTCCCGTACACCAACGGCCTCATCTACGAGTCTGGGGTCAAGAACATTGTCCTCCAGAAGCAGTGCGGCCTCGACCTCGCGGGCCACCTCATGCAGGCCATCGACCCCAACGTGACCACCTTTATCCTCTGGGCGCTCAACGGCAGGAAGGAAGGCCTCCCCGGATGCGTCCCCTGGCTCGTCCCCGGCAAGCGCGACGGCGAGGTCGTCGTCGACCCCCGCGCCCCCTCCTTTTACTTTCCCCACGAAGCCGACGAGTAAGGCTGCGCGATCGTCAGCCAGGTGGGGGGTCGGTGGAAACTTGAATTGCAGTCTGTAGTCACGACGAAATATGAAGGTGGTCAGAAGATTGGTCAATCGCGCGCCGCCGACGTGAGCCTTTGGCAGCACGCTCACTTCAAGAGGCAAACAAGTTCCTGTCTTTGCAATCCGTAGTGACTGCTTCCATTCGGAGTCGTTTCAAGTCGTCCCCCTCGCCGCCATCCTTCTGCAGCTCTTGCGTTTACCAGCAATCCCGTCTGCCAGTTATGCCCTACAAGCGCATGTATTGCCCACCGCCAGGCTACACCCTTGGCGTCAGGTAATCCCACTGACACCGTTGCCAGACCGTCCGCCAGACCGTCCACACCAAGCGGCGAGCGTCACGCCTGGTTGTCGCCGTCTCTGGGCGCAATCTCGCCTCCATCGGACATGGTTCGGAGGCCCAGAACTCCCCCTCCCCCGACCCCAGCTCCCTGAAGCGTGGCCCCTCGCTTGAGCTTGCGTTTTGCCTGTCCGTTTCCATCGACGGTGACACTCTCAGAGATCTCGATATTGAGCTCCCTCAGCGTCTGCTGAATAAACGCCACACGCGTGTTCGGCGCCGCTTCGTAGCGTATGGGCCCGGCGTCCGTGTCGAGGGTCAGTCGGAGACAATCCGGCTGGTGGTACGGTGGCGGCGGGTCGTCGACTGCGGTTTAGAACCCGACCTAGCTTCGCGATACCTGTGCACCGTACCCACCTTTCACTTGCACCTTTGTCACGACCTGCAGGGGCCGGCCCACGTCGCGTCCTGGCCAGAGGACGCTGCCCCCCGGAGCGACCAGCTCGATGTCCTGCGGATCGGCACCTGTCAAGTTTGCGAGGCGCAGCATGGCCGGCTAGCGTCGGTTCAGTTCGGTTCATGTCGCATTCACATGCAGCCACTCCCAAGCGCACTCACGTTCCAGTCTCCATCCATGCCGACAAGCACCAGCTGGCCATCAAATGTGCACAGGAGGTGCCGCGAGGGCTCGCCCGGGACAGTATACGTTGCAGGCTTCTCGGCCTCGTGCTCAAGAGGCGCGAGAACGAGGGTGTCGTGAGCATTGATGCCGGAGCGCGCGAGCGTCCTGTTCATATCCAGCACGGCCCCCTTGTGCGTCAACGTACACGGCAAGTCCATGAGGGCGAACTGGCCCGCGAGCCACCCGGTGCGCATCTCTGCCTCAGCGTCCAGCAGCACTTGCCCGCACGGCGTATCGAGGATGATGGGGAGGTCGATCCTGGGGTCAGCGGCTGGTGCTCCAACAGGTGTGCGTTTCCAAGATCCGTGAACCACCTACCTTGCAGCCAGCTGGGCGAATTCCAGGCGAGCGAGGTCGGTGCCTGTATCGTCCGTGTGGACACGTAGAGGCCGCGCGAAATCGTAGCCAGGCCACAGGCCGCCGTCCTGGGGAGGAACGACAAAGGTGAGGTCTTCACCCGGCACACTGGCCAATAGCGCCAGGCGGGCAGATATCGACTGTTGTCAGCCTCTCTCAAGCCAAGAGATGACTCACCGCCCACGACCGTAATGGAACCAGCACAAGGGCTCCCTTCTCTCCCAGCTGGAAGAGAAGGACGCCGTCCGGCTCGGTATAGCCTGTCCCGTGGGAGAGGAGCTTGGACCAGATACCCATGATGAGTTTCTAAAGTCTGGTGACCGACCACTTGCACGAAGTTGGACAGAAGGAGATGGTGAAGACGAGGATCTGGGCACTGCCTTGCGCTGAATGGATCGGCAAAGCGCGTCATCTGATGTATGACGACACTGATAGGTACCTGGGGAATGGTGCAGAAAGGAAAGAATGTATACAACTTTAATCTCGTTATTCCATTTCTACTATCAAGCATTTCAACTCCCCCAATCCAGCATTCTAATGCCTCAGCATATTCCATCAGGCCGCAGCCTTGACACTTCCTACCGCGGCAGTGGCACCCGCCTCGACATATCCTCCAGCTTCGCCCCTCCGCTTGAGGTTATACACGCGGTCGAGCTGCTCTTGGATATATTCTCCGGCAGTGATGACCTTGTCGGTGAACGGACGTTCGGGGGAGACGCACGTCTCGATCGCTTCGAGGTTGACCGAGGGGTCGAGGCCGAAGAAGAGGGGGGAGGACTGGCGGGCAGTGTGAGCTGGCGGGGGGCGGACGCGATGCATGGTGGAGCGGAAGATATGGTTGGTCCAGCGGCTGAGGGTGTTGCCAATGTTGATCACGAACGTCCCCGGAATGGGAGTGGCCTGCACCCAGTCGCCGGCGAGGTTCTGCACCTCGAGCCCTCCGACCTGGTCCTGCAGCAGGATAGTGAACAGCTGCCAATCGCGGTGAGCTCCAATGCCCGGCTGGCCGTCGGCGGGTCGGCCCTCGAGGGGAGGATAGTAGAGTAGACGCGAGTTGGCAAAGTTGGTGCGGCACTTGTCGGCAAACCAGTCCTCGGGGAGATCGAGGGCGAGGGCGAAGAGGGGCAACAGGCGATGGGCGAGGTCGAGGAGTGCCCCAAAGTACTCGTACGTGGTGTTCCTAAACTCAGTCGCACCGTCCCAGTCCTCCTGAGACAGCCACTGGTTGTTGCCGATAGGTGCCATGGCGGCTTCAGCCTCAGCCCCGAATCCTAGCTTGAGGCAGACGTCTACATCGTTGCCGAAGCTGAAGGCCTCAACTAGGTCGCCAGAGTAGGACTTGTTTGAATGGTCGTCGGCGGTCTTGGAGCGTAGGACATCCTGCCAGCCGCGGAAGCAAGGAACCTTGGAGAGCTCAATCCTGTTCTTGATCTCACGAGGCAAGGCGAAGAGGTCGCGAACGAGGGAGAACTCCCTGTCGAGGAGCGTCTGCTCGACGCCGTGGTTCTTCACGTAGAAGAAGCCGGCAGTGAGGCATGCTTTCTGGATCTCGGTCGCTAGTTCCTTGCGCTTGGAGATGTCTTTCGACGTGGCATTGGTGAGGTCGATGATAGGGATGGCGGCAAAGTCGGTCTCAGCGGCCCAAAGCTCTGCCTTCATTGGGAGGGTGAGGGAGTCAAAGTCGATGGCGGGCATGGTAAGGCGGGTCACACGAAGCGCAGTGTCACTCCTCCACGCTGATTGAGAGGAACCCTACTTATACATTGTTCCTGTCGGCTTCTATCTGCAAGATTAGCGAGCAAACGTTGCAAGATAGAGCCAAGATAGAGCCAAGGTCCAACATGTTTCTAACCAAGGGCCATTCCCGACCGAGTTCTCGGCCGGTTGAGGCGAGCCGGTTGTAGATCCGATAACATCTATCGGATTAGAGAGCGAGCGGCTATTGGCTAATTGTGCCGGTGTGCCTTGTAATTCCGTCATAAATACCCCCATCGCCATCCGACACTCTGATGCCTCCCCACACCCGACCCCGATGCATTCTCAGTCTGCTCTGTTCTTCAGAAACTGCTCTGTCATTCACCACCAAGCATGCCATCGAGAAGCAGCAGCAGCAACAACTCTCGCGCGGGATCTCCTCCTCCTGCTCCTCTTCGACATCGCCAGCGACCAATTGGGAGCTGTACGTTCTGCTACAAGCAGAAGGTGAGTGGCTTGCTTTGCTGTTCAGGTGGGCTAACGGGTAGATTCGCTGCGACCGCCAATTCCCATGCGCCAACTGTCGCCGTCGTGGCCGGGCAGTCGAATGCGTCCAGGCGTGAGTGCTTCTGTACCGGTATTGTGGAATCTAACGCTACAAGTCCGAGCCTCGTGCAAGGAGTGATCGTGGGCGGACGAGCAAACGACCGCGAGAAGCTGCTTTCCATCGAGGAGCTCCGCATTGAGAATGCCGTTTTGCGGGAGCGCCTGGCTGCACTCCTTTCCGCCGAGACGGGGTCCGAATCGGGACCTTCCCCAGCCTCCCAGAGTTCTAGGGGGGGCGCAGGTGCGGCTCGGCATATCGAGTTTAGTGGCGCGGCCCAGGAGCTACTCAGCATGGGACGGCGGGTACAGAGAATGCCCTTGACGCTCCAGACGCTCCAGGACAATAAGAACTTGTGAGGCAGCTACGCAGACCCAGTCCCGCGAGTACCTAACCAATGCCAGTACCGGGGAAGACTTCTCGCTCGAGATGAACCTCAGCAACAACCTGAATACCTTTGAGGACTTTGCACGCCTGGTCCCCGTCACGTCCTCGCGGAATCTCCTCGCTGCATACTTCCGTCACTTACACTGGTACCATTGTGTACTCCATGAGCCAAGCTACATGGCATGGCATGATGAATGGATCATTCTTCTCCTGCTCGGCAAGGCGCCTGAGAACTGGCCTTCGCTGGCAGTCTGTGAGTTCATTTTCAAAGTGAAGCGCTAACAGCCAAGACTTTGCCCTTATTACAGTATGTGTCTATTGCATGGTCACCAAGGCTGACGGACAGGCGATTTCACACTGCCTCGATGCAGATGAGGCGCGTACATGCGGCCTGGATGATCGTGAGCAGTTGGAAATTCTTGTGAACCGTCGCTCACCTTCAGGTCAAATCGAAGCAATGCCAAGACTGTGGTTCGAGGCAGCCATGGCGTGTCTCGCCAAGGCGGACTATTCCGTTCATCCAAGCATCGAGGTGCTACAAGCCATCTGTATGCTTGCCTTTGTTGGCCACAACTTCAAGTAAGCTTTTGCCAGAGCCTTGTCCCAAGCATTGTCTCACGCTCAGTGCTTCCAACCATGTGAGGGCAATGTTGCATACTGGGCTCCGCCTTGCCTCGGACCTCCAGATTCATCTCCTCTCCCCCGAGGACACTGACAGCCGACCTGGCTTTCTCTGCCGCGAGCTTGGACGACGTATCTGGGTCTCGCTGTCCGTGTCCGAGACGTGAGTAATGAGGATCGAAGCTGTGGCCTGACTCTCTCCCCAGCCTCACCCCCATCGCATTTGACCCCTGTCCGCTCATCTATCCGGCGGCGGCCACCTGCCTTCCTTCGAACCTGGACGACTGTGATTTGACAGAAGACATGCCCACTGAGGCGCATCCCATGCACAGAAACACAACATCCACTTAGTGCGTCTGACCACCGTACGCGAATTACTGACTTCAGTTCAATTGTAATGGGTCGAATCGCAGAGGTCTACAGGGAGTACCACCACTCCATGTCCTCTGCTACGTCAGTCGAGGAGCGGTTCCGGGTTGTCAACGACTGCGACAAGCACCTGCAGCATGTCCTCGACGACGTACCACAGTTTCATGGAGACCTTCGCAAGGAGCCACATGGGCCTCGGACTCTTGGTTTCCCGAGGTTCATGATCCAGACGGTGACCCGTCTCAGCCGCATTCAGTTTCACCGGCCATTCTTCCTCCGCGCTTATGAAGACGAGAAGTACGCCCTGTCGCGCTACGTGAGTTTGTTCCTACATGTTATCTCTGACTCCAGATCTGCATTGACGCGGCGTTTGCGCTGATCAACATGGTCGACCCCTCCCGGATGGAGATTCCGCAAATGTGGACCAAAATCTGGTGCGTTTATTGACATGGAGGGGTGACGGTTCCTTACAATCCTCACAGCTGGATCTCTCTCGAGCAAGTCGTCGCCGGGTCCTTCTTGGTTATTGAGTACGCCAAGGGAGACAGAGACGAGGCTGCGCGTGAGCAGCTGCGCAGCGCCGTTTCCACATCCTTGACGTGGCTCGAGCTCCGCACAGAAACGAACGCCTTTGCTGCGAGGGGTCACGGCGAGCTAAAGGCCTTCTTGGCTCGTGTGGATGCGGCTACTGTAAACGAGGCCAGCGAAGCAAGTTCTGGGGGAGTGGCTGGGGCCCTCGACTATGATGTCCTTGCCGAATATCTCGACTTGATGGGTCAGACTCTCGATCGCCAGCTGGCCTAGGGAGAGGCGGGCAGGTGGCGGTCGCTACAGGTAGTCATTCGACCCCCGACACCTATAGCCCGACCCTGGGTTCGAGACTCGAGAATTGGTGCACTCCTGGTAGAAGTTACAAATAGGCGATTGAATGCAAAGCATGCAAGATGTACTGGATGTGTGTTCTGCAAGGGCAACCTGGAATTGTCCGCGGCCTCACTGCGTTCACTCTCGGCGTCCAGGACATCGGCCAGTCACTTCTTCCGTATGTCAGAATGGCCGTTGTGCGGAGGTGGGTGCCGTTCACGCAACAGTCATATGCATAGCACTGCTCTGACAGGGTGCGCTCCGTGCGCGAGAGCCGGTCTGAGCGGGGAGTGCCACCTGCTGTACCAAACCAGACATTTGATTACGTAACAAATGGTTCCTATTGTTGTTCCATGTCCATCCACCACTGACAAAGTCGCCTGGAGCACACAACACAGCGTCCTCGCGTCCTCTCATCCACTTTTCTCCTTTGCCGCTCGTTGCCATCCACACCAATCATGCCGTCCATGCTCCTCTTCTCCGGTCTCCCCCTCGACGTGCGGGAGAACGATCTGGCTGTGAGTATGTCCCGGGTGTGTCCGTTGAGACGTTGAGAGAGGAACCAGGAAGGACGCGTCGCGGGCCAGTCTATGAGCGCGTCGCTGCCTCCGCTCCCACGATACTCACGGGATGCTAGCCTTTCCATGACATCTCGGATACAGTACCCTGGCGCATCTTGCCCTGCGTCTCGCGTCCGGGCTGCTGCGCTACCTGTGCATCATCCAGAGCCCACATGCCATACCAAACTCTGAGCTCACACACCCAGGAACTCCTCACTTCGGAGCCCACCCGCCTGCTGCCGTCCTCGGTCGCTGTGACGGCCCTATTCAACTCGGCGAACGTCTTCCTCGGCACTTTCCTTGTTCAGGTCGGCACCGACGCAGACGCAGAGAGCGTCCGCCGTAACTACTCGGGCCAGGTCATCGATGGCTGTGAGTTTGGAAGGAAGGCGAGGATGGTGGTGACAGAGCCCTCTGAGGGTACCTTTGGAGGTCGATCAACGATCTGATCTGAGAGTCCGCTCTGGCAGCTGTGTCAATCCTACCACAGCTGCCGAGCACCTCGAGCGTTGTCGACAACGTTGCTCCGCCCGTCCCATCGTAACGACCCGGATGACTCCCAATGACCCGACTGACTCCCAGCGCACGTCCTCGCGGTCCACCACGTTCTGACTCCTAACACTCCCCACCCCTCGGTTGCCCCGTCGGCGCCGCAGACTGTCAAGCCCATGCAGACTACCCAGGCCGCCCCCGCCCCGCGGCAGCAGCCTAAGCGTCAGCAGCAGGAGGACACCAAGGCGCCTGGTCTCAAGCTGCTGAACCGGATGGGCAAGACGGGCAAGGCTGGAGAGAAGGAGAAGCAGAAGCTGTGAGTGCCCAGCAACGAGGTTGGCTTCTGCAGCTGCCCAGCTCTCGCCCCTCAATCCCGCTAACACCTCCAGGCTCATCGAGAAGCAGCGCGCCGCGATCAAGAAGGCCAAGGGCAACCCCGGAGACCTCCTGCTCTCGCGTCTGGCGAAGAACAAGGCGTTGCCGGCCAAGAAGGGTGCGGCCGCCCCGGCGGCGAAGGGTGCCGCTGCTGCCAAGGGACGCAGGGGCGCTGGTGCCGCTGGTGGCAAGGACAAGGTCGCGCGCGCGAAGAAGGATGCCGGAAAGATGGAGGTCGACGTCAAGTCCAAGATTGCTCCCGCCGCTGCGGCCCCCAAGCCGAAAACCCAGGCCCAGCTCGACGAGGAGATGAAGGCGTACGAGCGTCAGCGCCGCTTTGCCTAGTCTACGCAATCCGCGAGTGTGGGTGATAATGGGGAGAGGGAACTCTGAGTGCGTCATATAAGAGAGCGACCGGCAGAGAGTGGCGGAGAGAGGCCGGGGGGAGGAGTAAGAAAAGGCCGCAGGCAGCAACCCGGTTACAGAGACATTCGAGCAGTTTAGCTACTTATATGCGAATGCTGATATGTATATCCACCACATGTGAAGCCTTCGGTCCCAGAAACGTCAGTCTGGTGTGAGGCAGTCTGGCGATCAGACCTGGACAGTGACCTTGTACAAAGGACCCGAGCTGCTTACTCTTGCAGGCTCACTGACCACCGAGCAGGAGTGGCGTGAGTGCCGCGAAAGCGCGCAAGTGCAAGTGTTGGATCACGGTTGTGAGATAGATACCTATGATGAAGCACTGTGCGTCCGTTACCTCGGTCTTGCCATCGCCACCGTTGCGATGGAGGCAGGCCTGTACGAGCCGAGTACTGGAGAGCACCGCGTGCCGAGTGCATGCCATGATGCACGTGGCATGTCCGCCATGAGGCGCGTGAGCCGGTGAGGCGCGTGAGCCGGTGAGGCGCGTGAGGCCGCGCGTGTGAGGTGGGCACCAGCGAGAGGTTCGCACTGGACTCGACGGACGGTGTCTGTCGGCTGGTATGCCGGCGATGGCGGGCAGCGCGACACCCAAGTAAGGGGATTAGATGCTCAAACTAGGTGAGGTCGAGTTCTCGGTGTATGACACTCTTTCCCGAACGGTACGAACAGCGAGCCGAGGCTTTTCTCGGTCGCGGTCGACACGAGGTCTGAGCCAACGCGCTAGCGTTGCCTGGCCAGCATGGCCAGCCAGACGCTGTGCCCCCACTCGCCTGCCGAGACAAGCACGCCTGAGTGATGCGCAAGCCCCTCGTGCGAGTGCATACAGCTGCACACTCTGCGTGCCCCGCGCCCCGCACGCCCCCGAGCACCTACAGCTGAATGTGGCCCCGCCCTGCGGTCGCAGTGTCGATGTCATATGGAATCTGACCTGAAATGCCATGGAATCACACGAAAAATCGGCATGTTTCGCGCCAAACGTCGACGACGGCAAACCTTGTCTGCAAAGACGGAACTCTTGCCGGTGCCGCCGGGAAGCGCGCCGCACGGTGGGGCAAGTGGGGCGGCGCCTCACGTCTTCGCTTGGTTCTGCGTCGTTTCGTCCTGTGCCCTTCCTGTTGTGCTGTGCCCGGGCCGCGCCCGGCCCCCTCCCCCGCCCCCCGCCCCGCCCCGCCCCGCGGTGTTCCTGTCCTGACGATCAACCTCCAACTGACCTCGTGTGTGCGGAACAGAATGGTGGAGCGACATTCAAAGCAATGAAGTGCCACACACCGGGTGGGGGAAGTATTCCAACTGGTAACATGGCACACGACCCCGAGCTGGGACATGAGCATGTGCTCGGCTGGACCCTGGGCCCCTCGGGGTCAATGGCCAAACGTCTCGATGCCACTGTCACTGTTGCCACTGCTGTTGTCGCGACTGCTACTGCTGCTGCTGCTGCTGCTCCAAGGATTCCGCAATACCGTACATAGCAAATTACAGACCAAACAAACTTCCGATAGCGTGAACAACGTTGCCCCTTGCCCATACGCGGTCCTCGTTTCCTCACCCCGCACACACGCTGCGCGCTATCCTAATATTCTGCCATGTTGCTCCCTTTGAGCCGAGAGCCGAAGAGAGACGAGGCGATGGAGGCCAGAGAAGACTCGAAACTCAGAAACAAGAGWSASWWTCRAGGSTTCTAGTTGCCCCAGATGACACCGGCGAGCGCCTTGGCAGACTCGCCGGCGGCGTCTGTGACGAGGTTGACGTGGCGGAAGACGGCGTCGTGGCCGGCGAGGCCGTCAAGGTAGAGCTTGCGGTAGCCGTCCGAGTTCCAGAGACCGCCACCGAGGTTGAGGGCAGTGCGGTCGGGGAAGATGACAGTGCGGTCACCGAGGGTCTCGAGGGTGAGCTGGATGACGCCCTTGATGGCGGACTGGGCGATGCCGAGGGCAGCACCGTGACCGGCCTGCTCCGCAAGAGTGGTGATAGTGACGCCCTGCTCCTCGGGGAACGCCCACTTGAAGACGACGCGAGCGGCACCAGCGAGGTAAGCGTTGCGCTTGGCCTGGGCCTCGCCGGTCGAAAGGCCGTCGGCAAAGTCGGTCATGAGCGAGACAATGCCAATGAGCTCGGTGGGGTCCTCGACGGCAAAGTACTCGAGAAGGTCGTGGTACAGGGGAGTGTGCTCGGGGGTGGGGGAAGAGTAGATTCCAGGGCTGTTGTCACGGTCCCAGACATTCAGGAGGTAACGGATGGCAAGACGGCCGATCCAGAAGGCGGAGCCCTCGTCACAGAGCATAAAGCCCCAGCCACGGGCGACGCCGACATCCTCGAGGGGAAGACCCTTCTCAAGGCCAGTCTTGGCAGGCTTTGCGACCTCCCGAGTCGCGTCGACGTCGCGCGATTCAACGGGAGGGCTGGGGGGAAGGACCTCACGGCCGTGGTGGAGCTTGATGGTGCGGCCAATGGTGCCAGTGCCGCAGACAACAGCAACACAGTGGTCAATGCCAGACTGGACAAGAGCAGGGGCAGCGAGGAGGTTAACGTCTGATACGCGGTCAGCATCAATTACAACGCATATCCAGGGGAAGGTACCTCCACAGGCGACTTACCATTCGTCATGGAGATCTTCTCGCCAGGGACGGCGAGAACGTGGCTGACGAAGGGGATGAAGGCGGTCGCGTCCGCGGGGGTGGTCATGCCGGCCAGAGCGATCCAGCAGAACTCGAAGAGGGGCTCCTTGAGAGGGGCAGGGCGGGTGCGGGGGGTGTTGTAGCCCGAGGGAGCGGGCGACGAGACGCGGCTGAGGACGGCAGGGGGGAGCGACGTGGGGATGGGGGGAGCCGAGAAGTCGGCGGGGAGGTGAGTGGCAGGGAGCTGCTCGAGGGCGCGGTATGTGGCCTCGAGGATGCGGTCGGCTGCGGGAATGTGTCCAATCGACTGGCTGGAGGGAGGGTTAGTCGTCGTCCGTATCTCGGGAAGTGGAGGTGGCCCTCGAGCGCCGCGACTTACACATTGCAGGGACCGGCGGTGCCGCGAACCTCGAGGCCGTCCTCGGAGCGGACGACGACGCAGACCTTGGATCCTCCGCCGTCGGCGCAGAGAATGAGCTTGGGGCGGGTAGTGGTAGTAGGAGCAGCCATGGTGGTGGTGTAAGGAAGCAAGTGGCTGATCGGCGGGGGGGTTGGGCGTGGTGATCAAGTGCTGGTGGAGGTCGGGAGCGCGGTTGGGGGTCCTAAATGCGCGACGGTGTCAACTTGAGTGTGTGGCGCTGGGCTGTACAGGGGCGGGCGGGTACGTGCGTGCGGCTGTTGTTGTTGGGTCGTGCAGATGAATGATAGCCCTTGCTTGCAATATCTAGTTTGCAACTGCGTACGTGCGTGAGTTGGTGCGTGCAGATGCTGAGGAGGCAGGCGCGAAAATGTGTGCCTCGTACGGTCGGTAGCGAGAGAGGATGGTGGTCGTCTGACGAGGCAATGGTGTTGCCGTTGCTGTTGTTGTTGTGGGTGGTGAAGGGGGGGGGGGATGGGAAGGAGTGGGTTTCGGACTACTTTCGCGACTGGAGTTTTTAACAATGTCGAGTGAGGGAGAGAGAGAGGACGAGGGGGAGATAGCATTGTACTGCATGGCAGCTGCAGAAGCGCAGGGCCTTTACTTTTCTGGTTGGGTGTCGGGCGGGCTCGTTGGGCGGCGCAAGATGGGTGTTGTGGAGTGTGGGGTGGTTGGCACACTGGCTGTATCGGCGAGGACGCCGGCGCCGCCGCCGGCCATCGTGGGTGACAGGAACATCTTGTCCTGAATGCGGCTTTGCAGATGGGGGTCGCTTTGTATTTGACTTATTAGAAACCATGCATTACCAAATGGCCAGGCTATTACAACCAGGTCAGCCAACGAGCCACGGCCGTTGCCCCCGGTCCGGCCTCCCTTTGAGAGAGATACGGCGACTGGGCCGAGATTTGGATAATGTAAGCCACGTGGCCGTCAACCACCCTCCTGCTGCCACCATCCAGCGCGCGGCAGCTCGGCGCCAGGCTCCCCAGGGCACCTCAGCCCACTGGGCCGACAATGACCCGAAAGCAGCGAGACGGCATATGCGCCGATATATCCTCGTCTGCCCAAAAATGGCCACTCTGGCCCCCCCCACATAGATCATCCCCCTCTCACATGTTGCAGCAGCAACAGCCGCCCCCCAGATCGCCCCTGTTGCCCCCGCCCCCCCCGCTGCCCCACTGTGTGCTGCGTGAACGAGGCGCGACGGCCAAGCACGCCGAGGCTTGCCGAGATGGCACCACAGTAGTACGACAGGACGAGGGTGCGGTGATGCGGGGTCATTGGGGCCTGTCCTCGAGGTGGTAAGGAGTGTGTGGGGGCTTGGTCTGCTCAGAGACCGGATGCAGCTCCGCTCCGCCATTTACCGTAGCCGCTTCTGACGGCAAGTGCAGTGAACCGCACAGGATACCATCAACGGGACAGTGATCGCGGTTGATGGAGTCTTCATTGGGGTCAAAAAGTTTGCAGTCAGAGCGAGCAGCGCGTATGCGACGTTGTTGCTGGCTTGGCAGCACAGACCTCAGCACCTACGAGTGGGCAGTGGACCACAACATACCGGCGCGAGTGACCGATTCCAAATGAGAGAGCAAGATAAATGAAGACACGAATACGGGGGGAGAAAAGAGCGGCAAGTGGACGCCTGCTAGCAGGATTTATCTCTGCCCGTCCATCCCAGATGCCAGGGTCCTTTGCCCACTACAACGAATGCTGGAGGAATTCTGGGAGACGGCAGGGTCGCTCTAGCGAGAACGCAGGCGCAGAGACTGTATTTAGCGCGCTGAAGAGAACAGTGCGGACGCTGGCGCCGAACAGCAGAGAAGAGTGGGACCGGGATATATGCAACGCAGATTGAGGGATCTGGAAATGGCAGTGACGCCGTTTCACGCTCGTTAGTGTGAATGGGTCCAACAGTTCAGCGCCCCCTCGGCAGTCTGCAAGCTCTGTTCGGGCCTGCCCAGATATCCACAGAGTTAGTCTCTCGGTGCATCCATTCACTGGTTGTCTGTTCATACCAACCGTCGCAACCTCGTATCAAAGCTTCAACTGTATCAATACATCGTTACGAGGCATCGAGGTCAGCCGACCACAATCGTGCCTAGCCTCGTTCATTCAATGAGGTTTATGTCTGTCGGGGATGCCGGGGCCGGTGCTAACATTCCTGTCCTTATCCAAGATCGACGTGGTCGGCCGCTAAGCGCAATGCAACAACGTGATCACCGCGCAGGCTGCTGGGCGGACCATGACAAAAGAGCACCCTCAGCTGATCTGTCTCCCACGTTCTCACGCGGACAGTACTAGTCGTGTCCCCGTATCGAGGCAGACACGCAGGAGAACGAGCTAGAGGTGCGCGACGGAGAGGGCTATATGAAGAACAGCTGGACTGACAAGCTCTCTGTTACCACCCCCACGGTGTCGAGCTTCTCACGTCCTAGGATCCCCATCAACACATATCCCAGCCACAGCGCCGCCACACGTAGCAGACAACAATGGCGCCCCGCATCATGTGCTCGTGAGTGCCCCTCCTTCCCCGCCCCCGCGCCCCGATACCAACTAACGGCAGAATCGGCGTGGACGTCGACGCCGTCGCAGGCTGGCTCGGCTCGTACGGCGGCGAGGACTCTGCGTCTGACGTCTCTCGCGGTCTCTTCGCGGGAGAGGTCGGCGTCCCGCGCCTGCTGCGTCTGTTTGAGAAGCTCAACATGAAGACCACATGGTTCATTCCCGGCCACTCGCTCGACACCTTCCCCGAACAGATGGCAAAGGTTCGCGATGCCGGTCACGAGATGTGCGTCGACATACAGACTGAGAGACAGATGATCGAGTGTCACCCACGCTAACGGGGCAGCGGCCTCCACGGATACTCGCACGAGAACCCGACATCGCTCTCTGTCCAGCAGCAAAAGGACATTCTCGACAAGACCTTTGACCAGATTACAAAGTTCTGTGGCAAGCCCCCACTCGGCTCAGTCGCCCCCTGGTGGGAGGTGAGCCAGGAGGGCGCCGAGATGCTCCTGGACAAGGGCATCATCTATGGTGAGGTGGCGGTGCCAAGACTCTGTTTCTCACTGCCCAGACCACTCGTTCATGCACCACGACTCGCAGCCGTACTACCTCCGCCTCAACGACACCTGGAAGAAGATCGACTACAGCAAGCCTGCCGCGACGTGGATGGAGCCCGTCAAGCGCGGCGAGATCACGGGCATGGTTGAGATCCCCGTCAACTGGGAGGTGAGTTGCGTAAACAAGTCCCCGCTAACCCACAGCTCGATGACCTCCCCCCTCTGATGTTCATGAAGACTGCGCCCAACTCGCACGGCTTTGTCGACGTGCACGTCATCGAGCAGAAGTGGAAGGACCACTTCACCTACCTGTACGAAAACGAGCGGGACATCGGGTTCATCATGCCCATCACTATCCACCCCGACGTCAGCGGCCGTCCCCGTGAGTGCCCTTCTTGTTTGGATTGTCCTGTAGCTGACCGATCCTCGCGGTTCCTCGCGCTCTCCTCGAACGTCCCTCCACCATCCAGACGTCACGCTCATGCTCGAGCGCTTCATCAAGTGGGTCAACACCCACGATGGCGTCGAGTGGGTCACTGCCGCCGAGATTGCGCAGGACTTTAGGGCGCGCGTACCTCCGGCCGCCAACGCCCGCATGCCCCGTGTTCTCTGATCACCGAGCGGCATGAGGGGTCGGTCTGATGCGCGGCAAGCTCGCGTGTGACACAAAGGCAGTACGGCTATAGCGAGTGGCAGGTGGCGGAAAGAAGTCCAAATGAATGATATAACAAGCTGCCGCTTCCCATTTGTTGATTAGCCCGCAACAATGATCCACATGAGCAAGTCAGTACACGCCTGTTCTCCTCTGTTGGTCTGAGCTGTATGCGATGCATGATGGTATAGTGCTGCAGGGTCAGTTTTGCTTGTATCCACAGCAGTACTCACCAGTCCTCCTCTCTACTTCTTCTTGCCGAGCTGCGAGCGACGGCCTTGTCCTGCGGGTGTTAGCTATTCTTCTCAGAAACACCACTGGGACAGAGGCCGATGAGCAGGTGGTTGAATGCACACGGCAGCTCTCCCCTCCCTTTGACCCGAGAATGCCGCCAAGTGAACGACGGGCTAATAACAAAGTACCCAAGCGGCATGCGCATAAAGGCCTCTTGGCACCGAAGACTCAAGCCTGCTATCGCCCATACTGTAGAGTAGCAGGCTGTTGCCGGGCGACAATCTCCTTCTCTCCGACAGTCCACTGGTCTCGGACTCACCCTTCTTGGGGGGGCCCTTTCCGAGCCTCTTCCTGCGCGCGACGTCCTCGAAGCGGATGTACTCCTTTCCGTCCTCGAGCCAGCCGGCGGTCGGGGCGAGCTCGTGGGCCTTGCGAGGGGGACCAGGGCGGGGGCGGGTCTCGACCTCGGTCCAGCCCTCGGCGACGGCCTGCGAAGGGGGGAGGTGGAACGACGCCTTGCCGTCGGCGCGGGGCGCGCCGTCCCAGCCGTAGAACTGGTTGTGGGGGGTGTTGGCGTTGAGAGCCTTGATCGAGGGCATCAGGCGCTGGGGCATGTAGTTGAGGATGGCGGGACCGCGGAGACGGCGGCGGAGGTACTTGGCACCGGTGCGCGCATTGTCGGCAACGGCGAGGGTGTTGAAGATCGGAGCGCGAAGCTTCGAGAGAAGCTGCGTCAGGTTCTGGCCCGGCGCCATTTTGGAAAGGTGTGAGTGGGTGGGTGGAGGAGTGGTCGACGGAGCACTTGTGATGGTCTCGACAGTCCTTGTGATGGCGGCAAGCAGCAGGCAAAGTGCTGAGACTTCCGACATTTCGAGATTCGGCGGGAGTAAAAGACCTCCCACGTGGGTAATGACGTGGATAATTGGATAAATCTGTGGAGATGGGCTTATCATTGCTGGTAAGTTACGTAATCAGTAGTCGTGACTGGCTTCATTATCGGTTTCAGTCCTCGCTCGCTGTCTCCGCGATCCGCAATCCTCTCGACGATGTCGGGGCCACTGTCAACAACAGCCTAGAGATGGAGGCGCGCTATCCGTTTCTGACAAGTGCTCTCGTCACGTCAGATACAACGATACCCATCACATATAGAGATGCCGACCGGCCCTCGCACGCTCCCACACGGCCTGGACGAACAACACTGTTAACAACACAGGCCGACTCCCAATGGTTCATTGTTCTCTCCCTTGCTCCCCTCCATCCCTTGATCCATCTCCTTCGTTTGCTGCCTCACTTGGTTCCCACTCGCCACACTCCTCGTTTGGTCGATTTACTGTCGGCCGTGCGTCCGCAACATCTGCAGCCTCCCACAGCATGGGCGGAGCCAGCGAAGCACGGGCCCAGCTTGCTGAAACAGGGCCCACCGGAGATGGGGCGGTGGCGTCCGGACCGAGAGAGAGCCGGTGGAGGGAGCAACGAAGAGGCATTTGTCCCCAGGCGCCCGGGCGTGGACGTGGACGCGGACGCACATGAGACCGGGAGGACTGTGCAGAGGATGGAACAGCCTTCAACGGGGCCTATTCTTCATGCCAGGCGCTCGGCAGAGATGGCTCATTCTTGCTTTTGCGGACACCATATTCCGGATCACACCGTGACAACTTGTGGTGACGGAGAAACTGAGCGCCTCGTCCTTGGGAGCGCCACTTCCAGGGAGGAGCATGACTGAGCACGCCAGCACTGCAGCCAGCAACCAAGCCGTCCTCAGTCTGTAAGAACGATCGCGATCGCCAACCCGGCTTTCCCATCGCCAAGTACCATCAACATCAATTCGATGTTGACGGATACAAAAACGTTGAGAATGTCACTATCCCGATGAAAGAGAGCCAGCTTACACACCTTCCGTAGCTTCCTGTTTGGTGGGGACTGCTACAATTCCACTCTGCGAACCATTCGTCAGGTGGCCTGGGAGAGCCGTGCGCCGACGCGGCCGGCGAGACACCCGCGGGGTGGCAGGGTGACGCGCGGACGTCGCCCACGAAGAACCACACGCAAATACCGCAGTGAACCACCATCTCTAGACTCTCCCTGGACCACATGATGACCCGTAGCTCACGAGAGGGGTGATGCTCGGGCCTCACAGGCATCAAGATCCTTGGACCCTCGTGTCTGTCTGTTCTCCCTCCCTCTTCTGACATTCTCCCTCAACTGCTGGTTCACTGCTCATGCTGGTTCCCTGCTCACCTTATTACCTTGCCCACGCAACTCGTCACACCCCTCCCTATTGCATCTGGGAATCCAGACTTGTGCACATACCTGATTTCCTTCCTCACATACTCTCATCTCACAAGCACAGGCCGTCGTGACCTTGACCACCACTCGAGGGCGCATTCACTCGGGGTTGGACAGACGCACTGCGTGTGTGCCAGCGTGCGTAAACGGAAGCGCCAATCGACAAGCAAGCGACGCAAGTATCCCTGCTCGCGCACGGTGGGAAGGCCGCCGCTGCCACCGACAGTTCATGGGTAGTCTGAGAGCCAGAGCGTTTTTGCGTCCACAGCACAACTGCCGCCGCATCCACAGCTGTTCGCAAACATTGCAACGCACAGCGTCATCTCCAGACATCTTTGCTTTGAGCGCTCGTCACAGTTGTATAACAACCGAGCGGCTTGTCGCTACCCCACTTTCTCTTCGTACAACACTTACCCCCATCCACTCTTTAAACTCTGGCTTATAGCTGGGCCGTGAGGACCATCGCCGCTGTCTGCCGTCTGTCGCCACCGCTTTCCTTGTCGACGTCGCCGTTCCCATCAGTCTCTACCGTCGCCTCTCCGTTCTTGGTCTGGCACCATGTCCTCGAAGCGCACTAGCACCCTCTCCGAGCGCTCTGAGCGTTCTGAGCGCTCGGTTCGGCCCAGCCCCAGTTCCGCCGGCTCTGGCTCGGCTCGCCGCACTGCATCCATGTCCAGCAAGACTGCAACGCCCCCAGCGGCCTCTGCTGCTCTTCCCGGCTCTACTTCCTCGAAGCGCCGCTCCACTCCTCCTACTCCGCTGACCACCATCGCCGACCGCGCCATGCCTTCCTCTGTTTCGGTCCGCAGCACGTCTTCCGCCGCCGGATCGTACAAAAAGGCGGGCACCCCGCCGACCCCCAGTGCGCCCCTTCCGACTGAGAGGCGGCGCAGGTCCCACCGCAGCAAGGGCATGTCTGCGTCTGTCTCGAACATCACCCCGATCCCCCGCCGCCCACCGCGCTCGACCATGCGCCTCTCGCTTGCCAACTCTTCGATGCCTGACCTTGACCGCGGCGCTGAGACCATCGACTCGCCTGCCGACTATGGGCGGGATTCTACTGCCAGTCCCGCCATGCCTGCCACGCCCATCACTCCCGCCACACCCGGTGACGGCATTGCGCGCCCCGTCTCGGCGCACATCCGCGGCGGTGGCCGCACCCGACGCAAGCCTGTCCCTACGTCATACGGAGACGAGGGCGGAATGCCCGTGGACGTTCTCGCCACGCCCCCCAGTAGCCTCTCCAACCAGCTGTACCCCGAGTCGGACACCTTCAAGACCGTGGACTCGTCCGAGAACTCTCACTCTTCTCTCTCGTACCACACGTACACCCCCTCGCACTCGACCGCGACGCTTCTCTTCCAGCAGCCGGATCTCGAAGAGACCTTGGTGAGCTCCCCTCCCCCGCAGCCGCAGCAATACCCGACGACTCGTCGAAACACCCATGGCCGCCCGAGCGCCGGCAGCCTCTCGTCCCTCTCTGGCGTATCGATGCTTGGACTGGGTCATGGCGGCATTCCTGGCTTCCAGGATGGCACGGGCGCGGGCGTGCGCGTCTCCCGCTCGGCCTCCCTCGGTTCGTCTGCCCTTTTCGGCACGGCCACCGACTTTACTGAGAGCCGGCCCAGCACCTTTGTCGGCTCGTCGCCGTACGGCTACCCGCAGAAGCAGCAGTATGTGCTGCCCGTTGACCCGCCGATGCTGCTCGACTCGCCCCCCGTGCGCCCCGCCTGCCTTCCTCCCAACGAGTTCCTGAAGAACACTGCGAGCGATGCAAGCATCGAGTCGTCGACGTACCAGCCGCTGGCGGGATACTCGACCCAGTCGCTCGTCGCATCGGCGTCGGCGTCCACCCCCGTCCTCCCCCGCTTATCGACGGCCGACACCGAGGCGACGCTCACGCCGCACTACCAGACCCGCCGTTCGCGTGCAAACACGCTCCAGGCGCCCAACCCCGCGGCCGGGTCGACCATCCGCTCTCGCTCCCGCGACGGCAACCGCGAGCGCACCCGCTCGCGCGGCCAGTCCATCTCGACATGGTTCTCGCTGTCCTCTGTCGAGTCGGAGCCGGTCCCGACACGCGCTCGCTACGACGCCAACCGCCGGCCCCCCAACACGGCCCGCAGCCTCTGGAAGTGGGGCTTCCTCTTCCCTCCGCTCTGGATTCTGGGCGCGTTCATGTGCGTATCTCCTCAAAGCGACGACGACGACGACGACGACGACGGCAACGACAGCAACAACGACGGCAACTGTGCCCGCTGTGGCGGGCAGTGCAACAAGAGGGGTGGTGGATCGTCCTCCTGTTCCGGTAACATTCTCCGCGGCCGTGGCCGCTCGGCTGCTTCTGGTCTCTCTGGCTCTGGGTTGGATTCTGCTTCTGCTTCTGCTTCGGAGTGTGGTCGGGGCGCTTCTCTGTCGGGACCCGGGTATCGCTCGCGCTCGGGTTCTGCCGTGGCGTCGACGATTCGCGGCCCGTCGCCCTCCCCTTCGTCCGCCATCGCCTCTGCGTGTGGCGAAAAGGACCCCAAGGCGGTGGACGGTGTCCCTGTGCTCCTGATCACGAAGGCTTAGAGTGTGTGTGTCTGTGACGGGGTGGCGTTTGGCAGGGCACTTGCCGCTCCGGACTGGTTCCGGCGAGCCCAGAGAGACGATGACGAAAACGGAAAGCAAAAACGGACGGCCCAAACTTCAATTCTAGTGTTTATAATGCTGCAGGACAGCCGGGCAAGTGTCTACCGATACCCTACGCGTGATTTCTTGTTTCTTGTATCTTGACTCTTGTGTCTCCCGTCTCCCGTCTCCCGTCTCCAGTCTCCAGTCTCCAGTCTCCAGTCCTGTCGTGTTTTGTTATCGTGTTCTGTTGTGCCTGTCTCCGAGTATCCGCCACCCAAGCCTCATTACCAACCCAGAGCCTACATCCGAGAATACCCCGATCCGCCTCCACCTCCACCACCTACCTCCACTCTGCCGCGCCACCGCCATGTCGTCGTCGTCGCGCCCCATGGATGCCCCCACCCGCGTACCCTCTCACTAACCCCTAGCGTCCACACACCCTTCTCGCAGAGCCACCGCGCACGCGCGTACCACCGCCGCCGCGCAAGCGACGACAGCGCCGACCCCGAGAAGCTCCTCCAGGCCGAGACGGCCGCGTGCCTGATGCGCAACGTGAGTTCTGTCGCGATCGCGCCAGCAGCTCACACCCAGATCGAGCACAAGTACGCGCGCCGCTGCCTCGTCTCGATCATCCTCTTCACGGTCACCGCGGTCGCCCTCGTCGTCTCGCTCGTGGTCGTGTTTACTGTGCGCCGCTAAGACCAGCCCCTCCGCCACCCATCCTCCATCCACCCATACAGCCCCCCTCATCCCCGCGCTCTCGCCGCTCCAGTCGTGTCTGCCGTGTTCCGCCCCACCACCCTGCCTCCACTTCAACTGCCACTTCCACTGTCCATCCGCCGCCTCTTCCATCTTCCATTTGCGCCGGCCCCTTTCCGCCCCCGTCTGCGACCATTTCCGCTCCGCTCCCGCCCCTTGGCTTGCCGTCTCTCCGCCGGCTCGCGCTCTCTACTCTCCAGTAGCCCCCCTAGTCCCTCCCACCGCGCCGTCCCCCGCCCCTCCACGCCCCACCC